>KZ538279.1:1550-37715 GCA_000934665.2 Catajapyx aquilonaris
GGGGGGGTAAATATCTGAAATATTACTTTCCAGGGGGGCCCGATGTGGCATAGGTTGAGAACCGCTGGGTTAAGGTGTACTATCAGGCTGTTATTGTTCCGTTTGGCATAATCAGGCTGGTTTTTCAAAGGGGGGCCGCATTTGCCCCTAACTATAGACATGGTCAGGGGCAAGTGCGTACCCACATTCCTCCACATTCCTCCCACATATATGGATCGAATTGCAATATTGGACGAATAAAGCTAGCGGTCGCCAAGAGAGGCGACAAAATATCTTTTTGTGGTCACCAATGGATATTCCGAGACTGGCGACAGGCAAATTTCGAACACTGGTGTGCAAACACTTCCACGTAATGCATTTTAATCAGATAATGTCAGTACTGTTAGCCAACCTGTTGCGGTGCAGTGAATAAAAGTTTGTCATGTAAGAACTTCTCCGATATTTTTAAAATTCGGAATACGTATACAGACTGACAGAGGAAGTTTGTGTCTTTGTGGCACTATGCAACCCTATCAATGTTTATTACTCTGAGAGAATTCCACAATCACACTTACCCCATGTCGCGGGGCAAGAGCGGCATTGTGCACCACGTATCTACATATTTTAATTAAGTTATTTTTCGGAGCACACACATAGATGAATGCTATGCAATAGGCCACTTCTTTGAAAGCCAATAAGGTAATAAGGTACGGTACATTGTCCATTGCTTTTTTTCTCACCTGCTAATTACTGAGGAAGTAGCATCCCTTTAGACTGCACCTAATCAAAATCCGTGCGCACTTTCCCCAACTTACCCTAAGTTTAGTTTTGGAACAATCGCACATTATACTGTAGAATAAGCGGGTTAACTTCAAAAGGTACAGTAGTATGAAAATATCAAAATGATTTTACCATAATTCGGCATTATTTAACAGCTAGCTTAATAAACAAAATGTTTCGTAATGATTCAGACAAAATTCTAGGGTGAATTCGTGGGCATTCAATATTGGCCTAATGAAAGGATTCACCTAATTCGCAGTCTGAAATTCACTTCAAAAATTTGCATCATTTCCAGTACCAGCACCCACCAATTATAATTTTTAGACGCATTTATTTAAGTAGATAATCCCCGTTATATCTTAACTTGGTTTAACGATACAATAATTCGAGTGACCAAATTTTTTTCCAAAAAAGGACATGCCACTTAACCACCAAAATTATACACCACAATGGGAGTAACCATATTGCCATCATATATCACCAGAAGTAGGTACATTACATATCGAGGGAAAAGAAAGCGACCTTATTTGGTCCAAGCACAATATTACAAACATTTATTGCAGTCTTATTTTAACCGAATAACATTATTACGTATCACAACAGGCCTTCAATGAAGGATAAGACATTTTAAACAAACTAGCAGAAATCGCAGTATAAACGCAACAAAAAGTGCGCAGCCAGTCGAAGAGTATTCCCTAAAATCGCCTGAAGCTTATTCATGTCAAATCTCTTGTTAAGTTTGATTCATACCTGGCGGGCCTTGGCAAGCCTTAATATAAGCCTAAAGCCCAGGGTTTGAACAGCTATTCGTTTGCTGAGGTGATAAAGTAGGCGGAGTAAAATGGGTGTGTCCCACACGAAATTTGTCTTCCCACCTCGCGCATCCGAGCCGCATAGTTCATCGCAAACGACCCCCACCAACTCTAATGCTCGATTTGTATTATATGCGCTGACTTTATACCGTCAGATATGATGTCCCGGTAAGTCACGACACTCATTTTTCGCCTCCACCTGTCCCCACTCTCATAATTTTTCACCTCCCATCTTGTCCCCAGCTGCACATATTACACACAGCACTGTACTTTTCCACTTGATGGCTTCCCTTCTCACTACATTGATTCCAATTCCAACGCCTGGCTCGATGTATAAATGGGTGACATCTAACTTGCGCCCCTAGTCATCACTCTGTTACCATGACGTCGTTAATCATTTGCAGATTCGTCGCAGCTCAGCCTGGCTGCTGCTTCATATCTTTCATCGACTACATCACTACGTGCAAACAGTTCTCCCCAATGCAATGTCAGCTCACAATCATTCTTTCCAAATTGAATATCGCACTTTAATATTACATAAAGATGCAATATATACAGCAATATGGCTAGTATACCCTCAATTGGGATGCGATTATGTCAGGTGGGGTGAGATTGTGCCACAACCAACCGCGAATTTTACTCGTCATTGCCACCGAAGCAGTGGTAGCGGAGGGGATATGGTATCCGACTGCTAATCGGGAGGTCCTGGGTTCGAATCCCGGTGGCCGCCGACCCTGACCGTGGTTTTCTGTGGTTTCCCATGGTCTCACCAGGAAAATTCCGGGGTCGTGTCCGTAATTATAGGCCACAGCCGCTTCCTTCCGTCCCTATCCCATCCCCATATACGAGAAGTAAATACGAAAGGAAGAGTTCCATATAAAAAAATATATGGTGGTATCCCACCCCCCTAAGAGGGCCCATGGCTCTAGCACGGGGTACAAATTATTATTATTATTATTATTATTATTATTATTATTATTATTATTATTATACTCGTCATTGCCTTTCGCTTGCTGCCAGTACTGTTGTCCCAAAATGCGCTGGCACAATCTCACCCTAATATATTGACGATACATATCCTCCGTGTATGTAAATAAACATTGAGAAATGTTGATTGTTGCAAATGTTTTGTGGGAGCCTGGGATGCATGGGGGAGACCCCCCCAAAAAAGACAAGGGGCCCAGTGACACGTTGGGTTCATAAATTTGGAGAAGAGGCGGTCGTCTGAGTCAATTACTGTAGGGTGTTATGGAGGTGGGCTGGAGGACCTCCGGGAGGTAAATTACATTCCCCCGCCTATCTAGAATAACCAGAGGCATTTTTCTTCATACCGATATTTACGGCCCCTTATTCAGTTCCCTTTCCCAGGATTCCTTCAAAATGTGTGTGTTGTGGCCCAAAATTAAACCTATTACTTTGCGGAGAGAGATGCTGGGTTGAAAGCTCATAAATTTCCAGGGAAATTGCTAGCAAATAATACCAGGACTAATTGAGTTATCTGATCGCTCGGGACATCCCGAATGGGTCCCTTTCCTTCATGCAAACTTTAGGTTACTCGACTTGGATGCTGCGATGAAATAATAAGCGGGTGCGTCTCACATGGGCTTGTCATACACTCGAAGCTATTAAAATTCACGATGTTTCTAGAAGAGAAATGATGCTAGCGAAGGGTATAGGAAATCAGCAGGATGTATGTGGTATGGTTCTGGTGACTTAAAACAAATATACCGTATAGTGACTATAATATATGGTACTGGCTACCATTAGAAGTACTCAATGTAATATCATATTTTAGTTGAACCAACCAAATCTGAAGGCTAACTTTTTGGCGTGGCTTTTGCACGAATTAGTGTGTCATTGCTCACATTGCTCAGTGAGAAATGTGAGCAATGACACACTAATTTGTGTAAAATGACAAATACATTTTAGCCAATCTCTCCAGCACATTTTGTGTCATTTTGCATGTGATATATGACACGTAAACTTACTGCACAATTCTAATATTCTGTTCTGTGCACAAAACACCCCAAAATGTTTCACGTGTCGCATATATATGGGGAAGGATGGAAGGATGTGTACGTAATAGATCGCATATTAACTTAATATTTTCTACTGCAGAATGTGTTCTTTATCGCCAACAGTACATTTTAGCTGACACATTTTTCGAAAAAATTGAACATTTTATTATAAACTGTCAAAACATTTTGACGTGAATAATGTTGGTTAAAATAACCTAATTTTTTTTGAACCAAATAGTTTTGGTTGCATCAACCATTTCTGTCTTCACAGTGTATGAGAAAAAACCTCAGCAATTATTCACCGCACATTTTAATTGCTATTCATGGTGTCAACAATGAATAACAATTATTATGAATGTCACTTTTCACACTAAAATCACTTGCCTGTGCAATTCTGTTTATAACCACGACTTACACACCATTTTGAAAATGTACCCGGTACCGTATGTCATATTTTTTAAAAGCCCCTCTTCCGGCCTATAAACACAGTTCACCTCTGCCAACCTTACACACGCCATATTTTCGACAACACACATTGCGCATGTAGCCCAGCGGAAGCAAATAATAATTTTGTTTCCCCAGCAATATTCCCTGACGTGCGTTGAAAGATGTGCGAGTGGGTCGCAAGGTCTTTTCGTGCATTTGTGTTGTATTTAAAAAATGATATGTACAACATCTGGGTCCGCCCTGCACCAAATTGTCAGGCCCCATGCTTTTCCGTAATTCAGGAACAGCTGACACGAGCGACGGTGAATCCACCTCGTATTCTGATGTTTCATGAATGTTGGCCGATCTGTATCAAGCAAACCACGGGAAAGGGATTCATAATCGCAATAATGTTTCGGCGCGTTGCAAAATGTGAGGTTTCGTCCCCCATTCCCGCCGCCTCCATTACTCCACAACGTAATGGCAGCCGGAGCTAAAGATCAGCTGTGGCAGCTGCACATCTAGTTAAGTAGGTATATATTAGAGTGGCTGGCGAGTGAACACCAACTTTGGAAAACCAGATAGTGCGTCCGGTTAAGTAGTGAAAAACTACAAATATAGAGGCAACGCCCTAAAAAGTATGGGATGTGAAAATTAAGCTGTTTTTTTTGCTAATTTGTATGGAATGTTTGTACCGGCTTAATAAAGCAGTCTCATTTTCAAGGTCAGGTAATTATAGAGGTGGCTTTTCAGCTAATTTTTGGGTTGAGCACAGTCGCCTTGGGCGGGCGCACACTTTTTTGCCAAGAGCACCGAATTATTGGTAAGTGTTAAAAATGTGTATGAATTTCAAGTAAACAGATCCTGGAGCTTTCTTCTGATGTTGAATGTATTTCACAAGGGAAGTGTAAGTGTTGTCCGTGGAGTTGCTGAATCAAACTTGGGACAATAATATAGGCAGGTAAGTTATTAAAGAAAATGCAAACAATTTATGCGGAAACATACAAGGTCTAATGTTATGACCTCTGGAACTCACAAGGGACACTTTCCAAGGTCTCACCGATTTTTTTGAAATTCGGTACATTGGTAGCCCACCCCAAGGGATGAAAAACGCACCTAAAGTGACCTGCTCAAAATGAACCGGTGACCCCTTTTTGGGGGCAGAGGTCAACTCGTAAATGCCGAAAACTCACCGATTTTCTTGGAATAAGATGCATTGGTAGCCCACAAAAAGGGGTCACCGGGTCATTTTGAGCAGGTCACTTTGTGAGTTTTTCATCCCTTAGAGTGGGCTACCAATGTACCGAATTTCAAGAAAATCGGTAAGACCTTGGAGAGTGTCCCTTGTGAGTTCGAGAGGTCATAACTTTTGTCCTTGTGGGCATCCGCCTAAATTGTTTGTATTTTCTGTAATAACTTACCTGCCTATATTATTGTGCCAAGTTTGATTGAGAAACTCAATTTACAACACTTACACTTCCCTTCAATACAATTTGGTCGGTAACTGATATTGATATGCAGTCAGTATTAATTTTAAGCTCGTGTGTTGACAATAATAAAGGGCGTAAAAGCTGTTTTGTTATTTGAATTTTTTGCATTTTCGCTGTGTACTTGTATAACCGACATGATGACGTATTAGGCAGGCACATAATATGAAACAGATGTGTTTGAACTCACCTTTAGATCAGACATGAAGAGGTAGCATTTCTGCCGTGAGGATATGTTGCAACCAAAGTATGGCCTAAAAAGGAAATAAGTTAAATGAGAGCAAATTTACTAACGCCAAACATGATTAATCAGTTAATTTTTGAAAATTGAATCTAGGCAAATCTGACATCCACAGAGCATTGTTTGCATTTGTGTGTACACTTCATACATTATTTTTGTATATACTGGTGGTGTTGTAAGCAACCACAAAAAATAGTCGAAAGAAAAGAACAATTTGTTATAAATACGCTGTAATTTTTTACGCCTTTTCTACACAGCAGGCGTACTATGAAAACACCCTATTTTGACCGATGCTGTTATTTAAGCGTGTGTTAGTGTAGCAAGGAAAAATGGAGCGCTTATTTATTCCACGTGAGGTAATTCCTGATGCGGACATTCTGACTTCCCTCTCCAACCTCCCAATTCCCAAGCATTCTCAATCTCAGCGGCCAAGATTAATGCTTCTGTCCAAGGATTAAACCTCAGACAGCATGAAACCTGTTCATGCAAACTTAATTCGCTTGATTAAAATAATGTGAAAAATGATTAAGGTCAAACTTCTCCGTTGTATGCATCGCCTGCTGAACTGAATTTGTTGGTAATGTAGTTCTGCAAGGGCCCGAGTTGAACAGAAACCGAGCGACTTGTTTCAAATTTCAATAAAAGACTTGATTTACGGCCATCTTCTTCAGGACAGCCTATATCACCCTCCAGTTGGCCCATTTGTGGCTAAATCCAATGCGGTTCACTCTATTTCCTACTGCCGACATGCAGACGTGCAGGAGAAATCAAGAATGCTGGGCAATTGAATTAAGATGCGGAACGAAGCTCAGGATAATCAATTTTCCGGATTAGACGAATTATGAGCTCCCTATATTACCTGAATGGCAATAACATATTGGAGCTCAAGAGTTGGTTTCTCGTATTTAATAACCGAAATCAAGGAAGTATAAAAATGGTAAGATTGACAAATAGGTGGTAAGAAATAGCAATCACTTTTCTTGATCGTCCGGCTGTGAACCCATTTTTGCATTTGATGATTCAGCGTTCCCCTCACCATGGTTCAACATGCCCAACCGCAAGGCATGCAGACCAAAAAAATGCTACAATTAGTGAATAACTTGGAAGATTTCGTTATTGAAGTAGTATGCTATAATAATAATCGGCACCAGGCATGTAAGCAAAAATTAATTTAATTAATTATTATTATTTATTAATAATAACATGTCCCGCTCTCCCGTACATAACTAAAGCACTCATTTAACGAGCGTTCTGTTGGTGTGCCTGAACGTGCTTCAATATCGTTTTCGGCTCATATAGCCAAAATGTTGAGGTTGTTCCAAATAATATTCGAGGGAAACGTCAAACTCAATTTTTGCTTACTTATAGATTCCCAATTGGAGGAATCTGGATTTAGAAAATTATAACTTTTTCAAACGTCAAATGGCTATACGGAAGGCGTCAGGAGCATTTTAAAATAAGCATTCATTTGTATAGCATAATTGCAGGATATCATAAATTTTTGGAGGCATCAATATATTGTTAACTAATAATAATATTAATTGAGTTAATGTGTATGAATTACAGGTGTCTGATTGTATTACACCATCTTAAGAGCTGCAACATAGTGCAAACAATGTTACAAAATCCTTTATGTTATGAAAATGAATCTGTATTCATGGCTAATAGCAACTTAAAAATTGAGCATTTTCTAACACTGCTGGATTATTTTTGCAATCAAAATTCTCAAAGATCCTAATGCCTTCTGTAGTGAAGTTTGAGACTATCGCAAATTCGCAATTTTCGAAAACAGATTTTTCAGTTGAGGATGCATAGATAATAGGCAAAATTATCATAATGAGTTTCACCTTTTGCTAGGTAATATTATTAGGAACAACCTAAATAAAAATTATTGCAATATGGACCAAAACCGATCCCGATACAGAAGCGCCTGAGCGTAACATTCACGCAATTCTCCTGCTAAATTATGAAACACATGGTACGTACTGTACTTGTACATTAATATCAAGATTAATATAATATCTACTTCTCTCTTCAACGAGCATCTCCCAAACCTGAACCTATAAATATCCGGCCCTTTGTGCATTTATGGAAGAACTAATATATTATGCTGTTATGAGACTTATGTGAACAACAAAGCAAATATGGAGAGAGAGAATCCCGGTACAAAATTATATTGTAATACCGAGCAGTAAAATGGCGAAAAATAACAAGGGATGAGAATTAAAATTAATGTGTGTTGAGGAACATATTACATTCCAGCTATTTGAAAGAAATAGGATAGAGTTGGCCTTACTGGCGTGCGGGAGGCAGGAGGGCAGTAGTCGGTGGGGGCATCGGGCTGTGTCGCAAAGGCAAGGATAAAGGATAGGCGTGCTGTATCCGCTGAAGATAGGTCTGTATGGCTGAAGATAGGTCTGTATCCGCAAGGAAGGAAGGTTAGGCTTAGGTAGGTTAGGTTGGTACAGCATGCCCCTTCCAAAATCCAAAAAAATCCATCCTTGCACCCTTGCCTTTGCGACACAGCCAAGCTGCCCCCACCCACCACTCACCCTGCTGCCTCCCGCATGCCAGTAAGGCCTACTCTTTCCCAAAATTTCAATTAAGGACTTGTTGTACCAACTCAAATTATGTGAAAACTTTTGTGTTGTGAATATTTATAAAAAGATATTTTCCCATAATATGAGTTGATACAGCCGAGCCTTGCACATGTCATTTACAAAACCACAGTCATCAACACAGCCCTTGACATTTTACCATAAGTTAATACAAAATCAGGACCTGTACTCAGTCTTTTTGAACTTTTTTCTTTAATTTTTTTTTTCAACCCTCGCTAGGTTTTGCAAAGCTGCAGTCTCGCTACTATTTCCCTTTTCGGGGAAGTGAGGAAGGGACTTGTCATTGCGCCTCCTTTCCTCGCAAACAGTTCCAAGATAAAGTGTCAGGGCTTGATGTCTCTCTGAATGGCAGTTCCAAGATTGGCCTTTCTTACTTCTACCCTACTTGTGGGTTGCCTGATGATATGGAATGAGAAATGCATACCGCAGCTCACAAAAGGAGGAAGAGGGGGGAAAAAAGTATCATCACCAGTTAAAATGTCTCCAAAGTATATAATAAAGTAGGGGTTGAAATGGTAGGAAGATACTTTACATCCACAGGATAAGTCGGCTTGAAAGATAGAAAACAGATAGGGCCTTGAAAAGAACGTGGATGGATGTGTCTATACGAAACCCGAGCGAGACCTGGCCTAGATATAGCGTATGTAATTTTATCCCCAGAGACTATAGGCATGACTTTTTCTGCCAGAGCATGATGCTCAAAACCAGCAACATTGTTTACAATGGATTCTAAAACATCAACTCAGAAGTTGTCCACTACCAAAACTTTACGACAAACTGCTGTCTCCGAGATTTTGAAATTAAATTACTCGTCCCATTTGGACAGTCCCCGGTGGAAACGTCCAGTCCCCCCTACCCCATAAACACTGCTAGAAGAAGAAAAAAAAATCTCGACTGGACTACAAAATGGAAGTAGCCGTTGGGAAACAGCGGCATTTCCAGTGGACAGGAAGCCATGTCCCCCAGGAAGAAGCTCGTCTTGGTTTGGACTGAGATAGAGGATAACGAGCTCGGAAAGGCCAGTCGGGCTCACCACTTTGCCGGTAGGTCAAAGTGTCAATATCTATCGGGCCAGTGGACATCGGGTAAAGGCCGCTGGAGGGGAGCCATCCCCCGGATAAAGGATCGGCTACATTTTGGTTAAGACAATGCCCACCATTCCTGTGTTCTGGATGAAGGAAGAACAAAAAAATAAATTCGAAGAACTCTTGCATGCTGGAAATGTGCACGTCGTAACAGGCAGCAGTCGACTAGGAGATTTCCAGTTTACTGCTCTTTTACTCCTCATCTCTGATAACGCATTTGGCTTGTATGCAAAAAAAATATGGGGGGCGTCTTTCTCCTTGCTGAGGATAAAACCCAAGTCATTGCGACCGTTTGAATACAAATAATGAATTTTTCGCATCGATGAGCAGCTCGAGGGGATTTTATTGGGGGTGCAAATATGGCGTGAATCTAGTTTGTTCCGGGATTATTCTGGAGTGTACATAACTACATAAGGTTCTGTGCTGTCGTTTCAAAAATACAGTTGTCCACAATAAACATTGCGAATGAGTAATGTAATATTTGACACATTTCGCTGTGTGTATCTATGACGACATGTCAGTTTTGTATACAAACAGGTACATTAAGTTACCTTCGATGCCAAAATATTGCAATATATTATGATACCAAAATGCCCTAAGTGCCTTGTCACTCATACACAGCCTGTCTTTTGATCCCCTGAAAAACTATGAACTCCACCAATAACGGTATAACTTCACCACAAACCCAGATTCTTCTCCACTCTTGTTCCTCCACATTTACCTGCCATACCTGAAATTCTTGACTTGTAACCATCCCTGCCCTCAACCCGTTGCCAAAACGCAGGTGTGATTTTCAACAATTCCACGAAACTTAGTCGTGTGGGTGGCCTCCGTTTCCCTCGAGAGCTAGCGGGTTTAGACCCTGAGGAATATCCCTAGTTGAAACTTTTGGGTCCCAGACTCCTCCCAACAGCTCCCGTTATATGAACACTGCATGTTCCGTGCTTCAAGACGGTGATGTAACTTCCTGAGGAGGGTAGCTTTTGGGGTCGATCAGAAGCCCGTTTTGAAAAGAGACAACTGACTCATGAGAAGCGGGAGGTTCGGACGGGCTTTTCCATTGGCCCCCGGATCTTTCCGGAGGAATCTCCCCCTCTCGCACTGTCTCATTCCGGAAGCTCCGGATTATAAATGCAGCCAGATACCAACGGCGAGTGCACATCACCCGGAGAAAACTGCATCTGATCAATAAGGGCAGCACTTCATCAGCTTTCAGGAGTCTTGCTAAGGGCGCTGCATGCGCGGATAAAAAAAAGTACAAGCAAGTTTTCTGGGAGAAGCCATTTCTGGGGGAGGCTTGTGACAGCTCCTCTGCGTCATGATTTCATATCAATCTCTTGGAAAAAATGGTCGGGTGTGAAGACCGAAATTGCCTTCCCAGCCAACAATAAGCCCACGTCCCTCAGCTTCTCTGCGGCAGCTGAGCTCTTCTCTCTTTCCTCTCTCACTCTTTCTCTTCTCGACTCTCCCCACGCTGAATATGTAAAATCTGGCCAACTCTGTATCGCCCAACGGATCTGGGGACAAGAGCCATCCTCCCAGGAAGAAGACGGCAGGAGGGGTGTACAGATTTTTTTTTTTGGAAAAAAAGAGGGCGCTGACAGTTGAATGATGTATGGCGTCTTGCAATGTTTCCAGAGGCAAGGTTTGATTTTCATGCCACACTGCTTTCATTTACAGCTATGGATTTCCTTTCGGCTCCTAGAAATGTAGGGTGGCCAATCAGCTCTTTTCACAAGTGTTTGCTCACCTTTCGGTCATTTTTTTTGTAGTGGATGGAGGTTTACATACTTGCTAATCCGGATTTGGCGCACTTTAGGATGGCATCAGAGTCGACACCTGCATTCCCGGGGGCTTCTCCTTCTTCCTGCTAAATAATGAGAAGATAACTGCGAGCCTAATTTCTCTCTTCGACTTCCTTTTCCCTATATATCGATCTCCATTTTCCTTGTGGTGTGGTGTTCCCCGCCATCGCGGCCGCGCCTCCACCGTTAAAACAGAGCGCCATCAAAGCGCCATATTGAAAAGGGACTTTCCAAAACACGAAATGACTTTTAGCTCGCTTCCTGGCTAACCTCAGCTCCCCATTTTCCTTTTGGCTTGTAAACATGGAGGGGTGCCGGATTTTCACACTACGCATACTTCATTGGCCCTGAACTTATATCTAGATCATTCATATTTGCTGGTTGTGCAGTCACACTATAGGCGGTTTATGGGCCCATAGTCAGTAACACTGTTGTCGAAATAAATTTGTTTACAATGTTTGATTAAAAGTTGGTAGGGCCTATAATTATGTAACATATCAAAGGATCCTTTTTAGGATGGATTTTGTGATCTACAGTAATGTTTAGCGTCGATTGTACCCCCATAGTATTAGACGAAAAAGTGAAATTCAGTTTTTGCCTAATTAGATCCACAAGTGAGAAATTTGGACTTGAAAATTAACTTTTTCAAACTTCATATGGCCACAGAAGGCATCAAGAGCATTTTAACATATTTATTCAATTCCTTTACAACTATGGTAACAGATGAGCAATTTTTTTACGGTTACAAAATGCCCCATAAAATTGTGTGAATTATTGGTTTCCCATTATGTTGTCGGTGGTAACAGGGCTGCACGATTATTTATTTTATATGTAAAACATTACTCTTCATTAACAATAAGCAGCTCAAAAAATTAAGAAGTTCAAACATTGCCAGAAAAATTATTATAAACTCATCGCATGACCAATTTATTAATAAATAATTGTTCATAAATATTTGCTCTAACCGCCTGAACCGGGAATCGAACCGTGAAACCCCCACTAAGCCCCCCCCAGTTACATCAAGCCACAATACATCTGCCATATTAGTTAGCAACCCTGGTCCCTCATTAGTCACTGCTAATGTCGCTGCACTTGTAGAAACGGAACATGAAAGCAGAAGTGTGACAGCCACTAGTTCAGCCCATATGTGGACAAGCAAAAATATGGCCTCCCCAAACCTGCAAAAAAAGTCCATATAAAAAAACCCTCCCCATCCTCGCAAAACTGTGGTGAAAGATGAGAAAAGAGGCCAAGGGAGGCATGTTTGTCTGGTCCTCCCTTCCATTTTTTGGATGATTATTTGGGCAGCTCCCCCGCCATTCTCCAAAAGTCCCATGGCCCCTATCTCCCCCCTCCCTCCCAGCAACCAGCGTGATGCCATGTTTGACGCAGTGTGTCATTTCGAGGGCGGTCATCAGCTGAATCGCAGGCAACCTTGGGCAGTAAATCTCAATTAACCCCTTGAGTCGAGGCTGTAAATCACGGCCAGCCACTGGTGACGTATGGGACCGCCGAGGTTCGCCTTATTGCCGAGACGGTTATTTGAGCGAAGTGCGGGGGCATTCGATTAGGGAACCGCGGGATGATATGGCTGTAAAAGTCAGAGCCAAGATTTATGATCAGATCACCGCTTTCAGGGTGGGGAGGATGGGGGAAGGCGGAAGAGGGCGGGAATAGACTATAGTGTGGCTCTTCCCGAGCTGTCCTATCCTCCTAGGAATTTTTGCTTATTGGGCAAAAATCAAGATGGGGCTCAATCATTTGTTTTCTTGACCCGACGAGCCGGAGAAACGGGCCCCGAATGATTTGAAACAAAAGACAAATATGTCCTCCTGGGAGGCGACCACTTTTTCCCCTATTACCCCCCGACTATCCTTTCAACAATCTCATGCCGTTCATGGAGACAAGCTGGTGATTTATCAGCTGTGTTCACCTCCACGTCGGAAGCGCTCCCTAACCTATCTATATACGGTTCTTTTTCTCTGCCGGGCCGGGGCCATAATAAGAAATCAGAAAATGGCGATGTTTCTCACTATAATGCAAATTCGGGTCCATTTTAGGCCCATTTACTCAAATTAAACACAGATAAACGAGGCTGATTTTGAAAATCAAGTACGAGCAGATTCATTATAGGGGACTCATATAGGGAAGAAGGAAATCTGAAACATAAGTCACATGTCTAAGCAGTGGTCTTATATTCGAGTTGAATCAGCACTTTGGAATATTATTCACGGCCGGCTGGATCTCAATTGTAGGATGTTAATGCGTCAAAATTGCAGGCCGCAATGCACTTACTCCCCAGTTGGAACATTCCCTGGCATATCATTAATTATCAGAATCCGAAATCTCCCTCGAAACGGTTTCTTCCTTCGAGTTTCAATTTAATATCCATAGCGCTAGGGTGGATGTAATACCAATCCATTACGATGGGCCTTTACAGCTGTTTTTCAGGAAATAAAGGAGCTAACGGTGGTTTATCAGGCAGGAAATGTAAGTTCATTACTGCTGGACAAGCTTCAATTCATTCTGGGACTGATATATGCAGCCCAAGCCCGTTGGCTCCTGCTAACATCACAGGCCCCAAATGGTGAATGGTCCATTTTTTTCAACCTCTTAACCCCTGAACCTTCTCTTCCCATGATGGCGACCCACAATCTGAGACATTTCCTTTTGGCCCTTGGTTTGGATCACCCGCTATGTCTCCCCCATTAGCTCCTTATCCCCTTGGTATCGGGCCGGTGGTGTCTTATCTTACAATATGCCTGTTGACATGTATGATGGATGAGAGCGAGGCCCTCAGCAGCAGCCAGGTTCCTTGTCACTCTGCACCTTTGGCAAGCGGCAAGTGGGGACGGACGGAAGGAATAAGGGACGAACCAGGCTGCTGCATGGGGACCAAGAATAGAGTTGCCCTTCTCTATACACACACACTTTCGCCAACCAGAGTCCGTTCACACCGTGGGATCAAAGCAGGTCAATGTCAGGAGAGAACAGCATGTACCGGCTGGGTCAAAAGCAGGAAGGTGGGTTATAGAGTTACTTACAAATACCCAATTTGGATCTGGATACAACATGGTGGCACCCAGGTGACAGAATCTGTACCAGTGAGAATGAGCCAAGCGGAGGGTCCCACACTATACCCATTGGGACTGGTTTTCCTATTTTGTGTTTGCCGCACACAGTGTGTATTTTTATGATAGCTGTTCAATATCATCAATTGTCTACAACTCACGAATTCAATGGACATGCTTCGAATTTACAAAGTTTGCAAAATTAATCGCACATATTGTCTTGTTAAGTCCATAAATCATTGTGATCGATTCATTTTTATCTATATCAAACTTGGGTCCACATGGCCAGCGAGGACAATATATCCAGCCTGATCTGCAAAACATGTGCATGAACCTGAAATACTATCAGCAGTGAGCAATAGTCGGTGGCTGGAGTCGGAAGCAAAAGAGAGTTTGATCCGGAGCTGAGGAGCTGGTGCAGTTGGGGACCGTCTGGAGGGTGGCATGCTTTTAATTCCGCATCAGGCCACCTTTCGAAGAGGGTAACCGCAGCGTCGCCATCCATTCCGAGCACGGCAAGTGCGACTTGGGCATTTCTCTGGTTCTTAATTAAGCACTTCCAGGCAAACGATGTGGTTTATACTTCATAGGTGCCAGCTGCTGTGAAGGCCATCGCATTTTGTGGCTCCTTGGAAGGCATTAGCATAGTAAATTAGAATGCGGCAGATGGAAGTGGTGTATTTCGGCACAAACTGTCACCGATATTAATGTCTTCGGCTGGCACAAGGAACCGGCCTGACCTCAAAGAACTCCCATCGGGTGCAATAAAGGCAGCCAACACCAGGCCCACGCACCCGTCTAGACCAAAAACTACTCACAATGGTGGTGCCGAAAAAAAATGACCAAAAACGAGAAATGAAACTTGTACTTTTTTTTCCATGTCACACATGAAGGCACCGCCTGTAATTCGATCTCAGAAATGATAAAATCGATATAGGTTTCCCCTCTTTCCGATTCTAAATCCTAGCCTATATTAAAAAAGGAAGTCACGAGCTTTGGAGGGGAAACCGACCTCAAATTTTCATATTATTTAAAAAAAATGATATGCAATTCACTTTATTAAATTTCTAGAAAAACCTGCTCAGACTTGTGAATTTTAGCCCAATTGGCGCACCTGCCATGAGTATAAAGCATGTGCATGTGTGGGTTAAGTTACCCCCCACTACTATACCCCTGCTTCGAATCTGATGCCCCGATGCCGCAAAGGTTAGCCGGTGGTTGAATCGTGGCCGTAAATTTCCCCACATGCAGCGTATGGCACATGGCAGCATTATCAAATCCAAATCCAACACTATTAAATGTCCGGCCGATAACCGAGCCACCAACAGTATAATCCGGGTTGCACTCATCGTTGCAGTTCCAAAACTTGAATCTGGTAATCACTATTTTTTTTTGTCAGTGTTGTTAGTGTTTTTTTTAGAGAGGGAACACAGATACCAATTCCACGCTCTTTCTCCTCGATTACACGCCCTCGGACTCGTATATCCGACCGTGATTGAGTTTTTACACACTGTCGGCGGTTGGTCCAACAATCAGAGAGGGGACGAAGGCCATGGGAAAAGACGGGGGTAATATTTCATGGCCACCTAGGTTTTCAATGGATGAAAAACGATGTCCAGTTCTTGGCCTGCAACATTTTCTACAAGAATGTGATATTTCTTAAAATTAGGTCAGTATATGAAAGCTGATAGTGTTGCGTAATAATTAGTAATAATCCGCCCTGGCTAAGTAACTAAAATAATCACAAGTACCTGAATATGGAATGAACGCATTAATTATCAATCTACTGTATTTCCACATACTCTTGATGCAATAATATCCTGCCTTCTGCCAATGGTATAAGACACAAAAATATGCTTATTTAAAATTTCCTACAGGCCAGCAAAAAAGTAGTTGACATTTTTATATTGGCCACGAAATAGCATATTCATTACAAACTGAAATCGCCTAAACATAAAACAAACTGGGAAATATATTACTTTAAAGGTCTTGTGCACAACTATCGGGAAAGTATCAGTAAATTGAAAATTAATAGACCACAAGCCCTTCTGGTCAAGTGTTATGGTAATATCAGTTTTACAGAGATTAATGACTACATATAATAAAATTATGGCATTTTTAAACGGTTTTCGGAACCATCGCCTATATGTCGCAGACACACCACACGACACTTCCATTCTCTTGGTAACTACTTGACACACCTAATGAAATGGCATTTTACATCAAAATTGCTCTAAAGGCCCGTTTCCACCGGAATAATTTTTGTTCTGGACAAAATGCAAGCCAGAACAATTTTTTGTTGCTAGGCGATTAATAATAAAGTAACAAAGTAATAATAATAAAGTTTGTTTGATTTTGTGCTCCATTTTTGTGCTTTTCTTTTTGTGCTCGAAAATTATGCCTGTGGAAACAGGCCCTAAAACACCTACATTTTATATGCAAAAGCCAAGCTCGTGCGAAACTGACGACGCGTATATGTCAGATTGTCATTTCTGTAAAGAGACCGCAAAGACCAAATAGAACCGTCATGAACCTCTGGTAAACTGTCCAGTACGCAGGAGTTCACCCTACGAGTCTGTCTGAATCGGATGAAACACCATGCAAATTGATGTATTCAATAATGGTGTTAATGTTTAATGAGAAAAACCTGATATTCACTCAATGGGTGAAGGGAGGTGATTGATTCCAGCATGTATCCTATCATTGGAGAACGAAACTAATCATACCGACTGGAAGCCATCAACAATCTATAATAAGCCTCATTCCAGGGTGCCTGATGAAGTGTCTCTTGTATTTGTTGACATTCTTATCAAAAATTTACTGGCCATTCGTTTCCGTCCAATAGATGTAAGAAGATCACTTATAAATGTGGGAAGGGTGCGGTGTCATTGTTGTCATTATTGGGGAGCTCAGGCAAAGGCCATCAAATATAGAGGTGCGTCACTATACTTCCTAATAGGAAGGTTTCGGAGTAAGACTTTTCAGGCGAGAAAACATGAATACAATGCAGTGTTACTTCATACCTGAATCTATTATTGAATGACATAAGCCATCAATCCTTACAACAATTCAGTTGGTTCTGATATGGAATGAGATATAGAGTAATATCAAGTTTCCCTTGTAATAATAAGTTATACAGGGTGTTTCAACTTTTTTGTCCGAACAGTTATCGGAAATATAGTTGCACTATAAGCTGCTACTTTGTAAGCAGTGACTTGCAACCGGTTTGTCGGAGGAATGGCGAATATTCCCTGCGAATCTTAGGTTGAAGTGGCATAGCAGCTTAGTGCAATATTTCCGATAACTGTTCGGACAAAAAAGTTGAAACACCCTGTATAAGTTTGGGTGACGATTCGCAATAAAGTGCGTTTTAAAATACTTTCACTAATTTACAATTTGCATCACATACACATCACATATAAGGGTGTGGCAGTACGGACAAAGGACACGTCGGGCTATATGAGGCACTATATATTTTCCTTGTCACGACGGTCGACACTTCATGTAACAGCATGCAGAAAAAGGATTAGGACACGGAGGTCACGACTCTGTCATAATGTGGGACATCATTTTTTTTACAAAATATAAATGAACCTCTGTTAGTCAATGCGACATAAACAAACCTTACAGTACCGGTATGTATGCAGAAAAACCATTTTTATGCGTGAAGCAGGTGACACGAATATTCTCATTATTTTTGCTGATATTTATGTTGAAATATATTTTTGCATAATTATACTGTAGGCTATTGAGAATACCAAAATAAATACTGTATAGTAATGTGGAATGATGCTCCATAATTACCACTTATACACATTGTTAAAGTTTCATTCCTTCATTCTCAGAGGTAATGTGTATACAGACTATTTGGACTTAAGTTAGCATTAATTGCACAATTTGAAGCCTACCAGATGCCATAAAATTTTGTCATGACCACCTCGACCTACTCTTACCGCAGTCTTCTCACGTTAGAACAAATGTTAATTCCCCCTTCTGGTTGCTGGCTGCGTCACGTAACACAGCTTCCCAAGTCATGTCTCTCGTGTTCCAATATTCTGAAAGCGGTCCGGCACCCCCCCCCCCCAAAAAAAAAACAGTCTTGTACCGACGCCCAAATCTCATAGAGACGAGCAAAAAGAGTGTATCAAAAGAGTGCAGGGGCAAAAGTGCAGCATCTGGAAAGAAAGCTCTTTTTGGTTATTATGCAGACTGTCCTTATATGAGCCAGAATCTGGAAAGAAAAAGAAATCTTCGCAGCTGACTGTTGCCCTCCCTTGAATCTTCCCTCGCTATGAAACGTGTCTGCAATGAATTTTTCGTCTAAGATATATATATTTTTTCTTAAGACTGTATCCCCCTCTGGCTGGCTGTGTCGTCTGGTGCGGAGTTGCAAAAACGGCCCTCACCACCGTTACTGTACGAGAGGGAGTGAAGTTAACGATCCATTTCCATAATGTGCCTGACTGCCGACCGGCTCCACAGCTGTGTGTAAGATTAAAATATGCATAGAGTGATATGTCAAAGTCACATGGCATCGATTTAAATTTATTAAAGGCCCCCAGTGTGCAACGCAATGAGAATGATTTTGGGGCCCACGTGAGAGAGTCCAGGGCGTGACTCCAGGGTTTTCCTAGTTTCAAACTACCCCCCCTGCAAAACCCCCCCATGGACGAACAAAAGGGGATTTTCAACCGGTGACCATACATCTCTTCCACCCACTCATATGACACTAGGGGGCCCCCAACGATTAGCTTCTGTGGTGAGTCCAGATTTTTACACTGTCATCCCACTCGTACAAAAAAAGGTGGGACTTGACATGGGGGGGTGTTGAAGGTGAAATAAATTCCGGGGCATTCATTTCCCTGTCAGCATTAACATTAGCAAATGATTAGTCAAGATTAAAAGTAAACCCTTGTAAAATGCCGTGTCTGTTATGTAAGGCGAAACAATCGAGGTTTATTTGGAGAGAGCTACTTGTTTGATCAAGTGTAGTGTTCTCCACACCCACCCACCCAATTCTCATTATGCAGACCCATTTAGGTTTATAGGACCGGACCTTTAGTCTGATTATGTCTCCGGACATGTATCGCGCAAATCTTCGGAATTTTCATAAAAGAAACGTCATTATCCGAGTGCTCCTCATAATGGGACAGAAAACAGGCATCAACACGCAATTAAAGTAGGTAAAAAGTACGGCATGTCATGCCCTTATCTAAACAAGTCATGCTGACGCCTATTTATGGTATGAACTTGGTTGGATCCACAATGGCAACAACAACAACAGAGGAAGAGTTACTACACCAAGAGGTTGTAATCATGGCATGACAGTCTGTTACTCGCAGCGAATCGCACGCGACATTACCAGAATGTGCTTGTATCGTGTTGTCTCCCAGGATTCAACCACGTAGTGCATTCAACCGGAGCTAGGCATTACTCAGCTTTATCTCACACAGACCTGACACATACATTTTCATTACAGCGAGCCATACAGAAATTATTTCCAATGCGACGCGACGGTACTCCTCGATTGAGACAGGATGTGACGCCACAGATAATGTCATCCAAACGCGGTACACCGGCATGCAATGCACGCAACATTTGAGACACCCTGTCGTAGAGAGGACGTGTGGCATGGACCTTGACATTCCCGAGCGGTTTTCGCGGCGTTGACCCGTCCCTAGGGGTCAGGGCGGCGGAGACTCCTTTGACCCTCGGTCGTTTCCCAGGAGAGGTCGCCAATCTGTCACCATGTTTGACCGCTGGCCTTCCTCCCTGAGGGGGCGGGGGAGAGGGATTTGATGCAGGAGGGAGGGGACTTTCTGGCCAGTGCGACCGACACTGTTTGGACACGGCTCCATTTATCACCTTCGAAGTGGGGTCTCTGCTTTTCGGGGGCGGAGAACCAAGAATCGGGGAAAAGAAAGGGGGAAAAAAATTGTTTCCTACATGCTGGATACGACGCATTTTCTTAATGCACTTCCAGACCCCACTTGAGCCACGAGTGTCCTGGAGGGCCCACATGCAGCGTTACATGACAGGTAACAACCCGGTGCCGAAAAATGGCTTCACCCCCCGCCCCCATCACCCCTCCCCTATACACCAACATGACACTCCAATGACCCCACTTGGCCTGGACCAAGGTGGGATATAGGAGAGGTGTGGTGTGGGTATGNGGGGGGGGCAGCATCCCATTGGCCTACCGTATGGGTGGGGTAAGACGTAGCCACCACCGCCAGCCGACGACCACCGACGTTTCGCCACACCAGCCACTCCCAAGATGCAAAATAATGAGCCAGAATCGAAAAAAAAGTAGCCGCTTCTGAAGGGGGGCCCCAGACCTGAACCTCCACTTCGTGCAAGAGCCCACAGACAAATGAGCCTAGTGGATAGAGACCCCCGTTTAGTCCGCGCAAATGATTTTTTAGTTGTCATTAAATCAGTTGACACTGGTGTGAAAAATAAATTTATTGCCCGTAATTACTCGGCGAAGCCCCGGCGCGAGTGGAGGGAGGCGCTCTAGGGACGGGGGTGGGTGGGGAGATCGGAGCATGGGAGGGGGGGTACCAGGGGGAGGGGGGGGGGTGCTTTGGCCCGCCATCTATCGCTGCCTCTTCCAGCCGCCATTTCGGGGGCGGCCATGTAAATCAAACGAATAAATTTATGGCATCATGGGAGAGCGCCTTTATTGTTTCTGCCTGCCAAACAGCAAGCCAGTGAGGGCCGCGGGGCGGTAGCACGCGCACGCGGCGCACCGAGCGCAGAGTAGGTACGTCGCTGTTCAAACGGGGCCAAGGCTCCAACCGAACCCACCCCCCCCCTCTGGCCACCCTCAGCTCCCTCCTCCTCCTAGCAGCAACATGCCTATTGAGAGGGTTGAGACGTCCGTCATTGGTTGACGCCCGTCACGTGACGGCAGCCAAAAAAGAAATGGTCAGATCGTAGCTATCAATCCCGGCGAGCCGCTTCAACGTTGCTACTGGGGGGAAAACAAGCGGCTACTCGTGCATTTAATGGATTGACTGCGCCGCTGACGCCCCGATGATGGACAAGTGCTGGGAGGCGCGCGGGACATCCCGCCGGCTGACCCTGTGCGGGTAGGCAATCACGCTGCACGCACCCACAGCCGGCGCCAGTAGCAGCCCCGGGGCGCCTACTATATGGTGGGAGGAAGCGCGGGCCAGCCAGTCCATGGAGGCGGCGGCGTGCGAGGCGGCCTTCCTGGGCGCACAGCCCGCCATGGCTGAATTCATCAGCAGCTTGCCGCCGCACATCAACGAGGGACTGCACCGGGCCAATTCCTCACTCAGCCCGCCGCCGCCTCCGCCGCCACCACCGCCACAGCAGCAGCCACCACAGCAGCAGACAGCCCAGCAGCAGGGACGGAACACCTACGCGTCTCTCGAAGCCAGTGTGCACGGACACAACAATCCGCAGAGTGGACCACCTTCTGGACAACCCCAACCACCTGGTGTCAACATGCCGGAGTACCCCTGGATGAAGGAGAAGAAGACCACCAGGAAGAACAACCAGCAAGGTGAGATCTGTTGCCTCTATCGATTCTCATCTCTTGTTATATTTGACCACGCAAAGCCCACGTGCGCGCCTTTACCACGGCGGCTCATGATTTAGTGCATTGCCGTGGTTTTACACCCTAATCATTCAAAGTCGGTGCGTTACAAAATTGATTGCCTCTGGCCCAGGGGTTGATCAATGGATGACGTTTGTCAAGTGGGCAGCACTTAGGTGCCTGGAGTACGACACGAGGGTTGCCCGCGGGAGGTTTGGTCGGTGTGCCAGCAGCCGCCGACATCCCCTTGTCTTCGGCCCTGTTCCGCGCTTGCTTTATGGTCCGGGCAATAGGAAAATGGCATGCTAAGTTCATTATGTGCTGCGTAACTTTCCTTTAAATTGTTAATTACGGAATTACGGTGGTCGTAAAGCGTGTGGATTATGACCCTAGCAGGCCGCTTGTCTTATGGCCGCGGTGAGTGAATATTCCGAGAGGGAAGGGGTGTGTGGGGGGGTTTAAAGAGATTTCACCGTCAATACTTGGCAGGCATTTCGGATGGGGTGGACCCCTTTTTGAAGGCAATTTGCATGCTTCACCCAGATTTGTGTAAGAAAAGATTCAATTCGCACCTCATGAGGTACGCCACTTGGGTCCCCCGGGTAGGCAATCCGTCGCCAAGACACAAAGCAACTCCACATGGAATATTCATGGTTGTCAGTCGGCAAAAACTCATTGCGACTAATCAGGCACGGCAAGTAACTCCATTGACAGCGTGTGTACGGAGCCCCAGCGATGGGAGGCCTCCCGGACTTGTTTTCATTCGCCACATGTCCGCGGGACGCTTGTCACAAGTTTAATATCGCATGCAACACGCACCGCCGACACATTCAGGATTACAGAATTGTAGTTTGGAAGCCCATTTGGGCCAATCACAAATTGGAGCATCAGCCCATCCGCAATTAATACCTGAAAATGCTCCAGTTCATCACCGGCCTATGAGTATTAATTTTATGGAACTTAATGCAAATATGCGCATGGGATTCAATCACTGCTCGATCCCAGTTATATTCGGTTGTTAGAATAAAAACTGGTTTTTTTTTCTGGCCTCGTACAGATCCACAGGTGACGCCTTTCTCGTTTCTCGCCCGCTTCGAAAATCCCATTTTGACAAGCCAGCCACTGTAGCAACATAATCCACCAAAGTAATCTGAAGAATTTTGTAATTAATGGCCCAAAATCGATCGCTCATTTTTGTAACAGCAAGGAAAAGGAAAATTCCCCAGCCGCACGCTCATGTAATAAATTATTTCAGAGGAGGGGGAAGGAGGGGGGGGGAGGGGAAAAACACTTTGACTCCTCCAGAGAGCTACAATGAAACTGTTAGGATACTTGCTGACTGCTGAAGCCCCTTGTAAAGCCGACCACTTGAAACTGAAGCAGCCTTCATAATACCCGCCCTAGGCTATTGTCACGTTTGCTTTACGGCACCCTCAAAACCTGTGTCAATTCCGATTCGGAGAGACTTGTGGCGCCCAGCCCCCGTTTGTGGTGGCGATGAAACAGTTGGAATAAGCGATGAAACGGATGGTGTTTCAGTGAACCTTGTTTTCACCATGGGAGCCATCATGGGCCAATCCTCCGGCCCTTTCCAATGGTCTCCCTCCCCCCCCCCNCACTTTTTCCCCCCCTTCTCTGCTCCCTCCCCTGCTCCCGCACACTGCAATTCTCGGGCCGGTTAAAGTCTCGTAGGTTCTCCATGGCGGGTTTCGAGGGTGATAAGTGGGCAGGCCATAAATCCTGACCAAGCCCCCACCTGTGGGATCCTCTTCTTGGCTCTATCCGATCGTAAGGCACACTATTTTTGATACGTGCAATGTGATTTGGGAACTATTTTTGCATATGGCGGAACTAATGGGACTATTTTTTGCGGTTCTTGGCGGTTCTTCTAATGTTGCAAAATTAGAGTCATGTTTGAAAAGATGGTTTTGCCTCTACGAAATTCTTTTACCAACCACATATGAAAAGTTTAGGACTTTACCAAGAATGAAGTACATCATACACACTATTCCTCAACATCAAAGTGTATTACAAGTTCATGAGTTCCTCTTTTGTCAAAGAGCGAAACATTTTTTTTGTCAATGATTCGCTGTAATCGGTCCAAGTGGGTAATCACTCGACTGACAGTGTACATTGGAGTACCAAATTCAAGGAGTGCCAAGGAGTAATAAAGAGTGAGGTATCATACCTGAGGAGTACCTGGGAGTACCACTCGCAGGTGTACCTGGTGTCCAACAAGAATTGTCGCAGAGGCAGCGCACGAACTACAGTCTCTCGTGTCCCTGTGCTCGTAGATTGTAGTTCGTGCGCTGCCGCTGCGACAATTCTTGTTAGACTGATAGTACACCGGAGTACCGAAGTGGTTCCCCCTTGAATCTGTCACAATGAGAGCACCTTCTTCACAATCGTCTTTTCGCCATGCTTGCTTCTTACAGTACAGGTGTACAGTGCAGTACAGTACAAGTTGCTCAACATTTGGATTTTTGGTCCGAAAGGTCGAAAAAGGTACGATCCGTCAAAAAAAAACCGCCAAACAGAGAGCCATCCATCACAACTCTCTCAAGGTAAAAGCTATGAAAAAATTGCTTCTGTTATGTTTATGGTTGTATAGCGGAAGGCTACTATATGGCATTACAATGAACTACAAAAGAACGGGATATGACCTGACCTAGCACCATGAGTTAGACTTGTTGAGGTCATGATGTCAACCCGTTACATTGCACTGTACACATTTTACTGTATTCCTTCCATAAAATAACCATCTTCTATAGGCTTACAAATTGCCAGATGATTACAGGCACTGGAATTTTACACCGTAGTGGAATATTACAGCTTCATTCATACAATTTGAGCCATCATGACTTTAAGCTCTAGTGTCGGCTTCACTTCTCGTCGTCCGACTATAAATCACAAGAGCACGATGTGAAACCCGAGCCTCGAAAATATGATGGCCTACCTTGCGCACGAACAATGGAAGCCAGGTCGTGCTAAGGCCTGCGCATAGAGATCTCAAGCTGTCACTGAACCCACTTCCCCGGAAAGACTTCCATCAAATTGTGACAAAGTAACCTTAGACAAAGAAACGGAAGCGGGACGTAGGTGATTAAAATTTTGTCTGCCCCCGTCACGTCACCTGCAAAAATTGAGCCATAACAATTCTTACTCCTGCATTGTTTTTATACGAAAAACAAAACTGCGTAGATACATTTTCCAATAATATTTTTTTCAGCCCATTTCCCTTATCCTAGATAAGTGCAAAAACCCTGATCATTTTTGCGCCTGAATCCAACCCCCGAGTATATCGCAACATAAAAATCTCCCGGGCTCTTCCGTTTCCTGCAGAAAATGGGCAAAAGTCTGGCAAACACAATCCGTTCTGCTTCCGATCTCAAAAAAAAATCTCCAAAAAAAACTGAACACAAAAAAATGCTCCTAAGAACGCTTAGAAGAAGCCTTGGTTACGTTGGCAACGCATCATTTCATCCTACTAGTCTCCCCTACGTGCCATTTGATGCCGATGAAGAGGGAAGTGGAAGTAGATTTGGCCAAGTTTCCCTAGATGGCCAAGTGAGCCTCCCCAATTTAAGGGAGGAGGAGGAGGTAGGGGATGGAGAGGGTGGTGGATGTCCCATGAGGCTTTTTCACCGCTGGGTTGTTAAGTGGAGAGAACAAGCCCATGTGTGGAAGCTATTAATGCCCTTTAATAGGGCAATTTGTGGCAGGGGGATGTGGTGTTGATGGTATTAGCTTAGGAAATAAAGATATCACCGCTTAATGGCCCGCTTAACCTTATACCCATATCCCCGAAAAGACGTTGGTGCCAAGTAGCCGAATCATGCTGATCCAGAAAAATGATGCCACACAAATTTCTGCAAAATGAAAACACTTTTCCAACACCCGATTTCACCAACCTAATTGCATATCAAAAAGTGTACAGAAACACAACCAAAACTCGGTCCGGATGATAACGCAGCAAACGGACATGAAATAATACAACCAGTAAGTTGCTATCTTTTTGGCAACCAGACTAGTAGCTGGCAAAACGACAGCTTCCCTTATACAGAGGGGGACTTTTTTTGACAAAAAAAAAAGTAAATAGAGGATTTTCTAGCACCTCTAGCTTTCCCCCTTTTTTAAGCAGTCAATTTTGCAGGGCTTTTCTCTGCGAACCGCAACCACCCAAGTTGTTGCTCAGTAGTGTATTTCAGGGCTTAATTACTCGTTGGTTTTGCATTATGGGAGCTCGTGTCGTTGTTTGCTTCGTTTACCCACTGGATTTGGAACTGATTTCGCTGTTGTGTAGTGGAATATAATGCGTGGACATGCTGGACTACGGATCAGTGTCTGGATGGATGATATGTACTGCCCAAAATTCGGTTGCTGGTTTATTCAAACGTCTCGGAAGACAAACATGGGGGGGGTGATATTTTGCAAATATTGAATTTATCGGGTCGACGCATATGATAACGGAAAAATAATAAATAGAATTATCAAAAGCATATAATATTTTGCGTAAGATTCCCGGAAAGTACTCTTGTTCAAATGCAATTTATCATCCGTTGTAATGTTTACATGACAATGCGTGACAGCTTGCTCTAACTGTAAGACACAGTGTAACTGCGTCTTCTGACATGGCATAATTATTGTGTACGTGTCGATCACTATACAGCCTTGTGCAGGTTAAAAGTATAACTTATCCCGGTTCCACATGCATGACACTACATTTTTCAAAACCTTCCTCTAATCTGGTATGCTGGTGTAACAGCAGGTGTTTAGTTTCAGTTCAATTTTTTCGCACTAATTGACTATTACAAACAATTAATTCTAAAAGTCACAAAAATATTAATAGTTGGAATTATTTACACATTTTGAAATCACTAGCCTGCAAAAAATGAGCTGAACCGTTGATTTCAGGTGTCAATGGACTTGGAAATTTATTTCAAATCATGGGCTTGAAGGCATGATTCTTCTCAGCCTAATATTATAGTAACCGCTAAAAGCAACTCTGTTGGAAAATAATCATGTTTAGTGTGATAAATTCGCCAACTGAAACGCTGTGTGTACGGGCATGTCGTATTACGCAATTGTGACATAGCACTTAGAGTCAGGGCGTGCACATGTCAAATCTCACCACTAGTGCATTCATATAGTTCAATCACTCTAGTTTTATTTCTATATCAAATATATTTAGTTACGGTTAGCTGTAATTCAAGTTGAATATATTGATCATTAAAATATATACCATATCGCAGTGCAGGTGCAGGTCACTATCATATTTTGCTTGGGGAACCTACTGTAGATTTTGCGGGTGCAAAAGGTGCGTGACGGTGGGTATACAAGACACATATACGAATGTAAAAAAAGAAAGAAATGCAAGTTGTATTTGCCAATGGACGAGTCATTGATATCAGTTAATAAAATTTGATTTAGCTTAATATGAAAGTTCCAACCTGGTAACTACCACTAAAACTATAGCACTGGTACACACAATCAATATGGATACCACCAATAAGCTGGAATTAGAAGATAACATTTTATGCGTGTAATATTTCAAACAGAGCCTACAAACCTAACCTTAGTATTTCATCAACTGACAAAGCCACAAAGTTTCAAGCTGCAACATGAATGGCATGACATGTAATCAATATAACTGAAGAAACTATTACATTGCTCATAATGAGCGAAAGGCATCGGAAACGAAGTCAACGGAATACTGTATATTGGCTTGCAATCAAAGGAATTCATTAAAAACGTACTCTATATACTTCTGCGTATTATACTAACCCATGCTATGTATACAATATTGGTAAGCTTATATGAGGTGGTACAGCTAACTTTCACATTTTGTCGAAAGTTCAAATAATATAATAAGGAAGGTATGAAGTAATAATTTAGTACATGTGTCACGATTTTCAATTTGACACTTGCACTTTTATGTAGTATTAGTGCTCCCTCATTAACAATACCAAATTTCAAATTTCATTTCACAGACAAAATGTTTAAGAGGTGACCTTTCTTGATGGAACACCTCTGTTTACTTAGAACACTTGTTAAAATGATATATCATGATTATTTAGCATGGGTTCAAATCACCCAGAAAGCGATTTACCAGTGTCAATATGAAATTTGTTATGCCAGGAAATAATTTATTGTGAATGGATTTCGCCTTGAGTTTCTTTTCAAAGTTAAGAGTAACCGCCAAGAATATGCCAACATAATAACAAGAATAGTTTTCCATCATGGTCCTTATTAGAAGTTACTCTTAAATAAGACGAAAACCCGTATATAGCCTACATTAGTTCATCAACGAATTTTGTTTGCTTACCCCGTGCTCAGATTACAAATGTGTTGCATCAAGGAATTGTTTTTACAAGTTATTAAATATTCCTAAATTTTGAAATATTGTTTGTTGGAAAAATAGAAGCCTTTTTTACTTCTCCGGCTGTGGTCAAATATTTGCAGAACCAACAAAAACACGTTAAAGATCCCAGACGAAATCTGAAGGTAAACTTAACGCATAAAAACTATACACTTCCTTTTGATATACGTCCACGTGAAACATCCAAATTAAAAATGCATTGATATTCTTACTTGAGTATTTATCAGGCACGGAAGCCACGCTTCCGTGCCAGTTTTTATTAAACGTATGCCTACAATTTTATTGCAGGTCACATTCTACATTTTCTTGAGATTAAAAACATATCACCATATGACCTTTTCCTAACATTCAATGAAATATCCGAAGAGGGTTTTGCATGGTTCACGAAAAAAAAAAAAACGTGTTGGGGGGCCTGGATAGTCGCGCTCGCTGCGCTGCCGTCCTACCTATTTTTCGCGCGCCCTATGCTTCTCATGTGAGTTACTCTTATATTTCTTAAAACATCCCGATAAAATGTACACAGAGTCTTCTGTCATGTCATGAAATACCAGTAGGGTTTTAATAAGTACCTGAGTAGGAAAATGATAGGTGACACTAATGATTCCTCTCCGGTTCATTTGCACACATTTACTCTCCCTTTAACTAAGTTTCTAATGTGATAATCTGCCAGGCACTAGCACGTCACATGTATTCAAATTCAAGATTACTCTGCAAAATTGCGAGACAGATTTTCGGCGTCTGCAGCAATAAAAGGAACCAAAGCCTCCAAGGAATCAATTAAATCAATTAAACACCTACTAACACTCGGGGGGGGGGAGGGGGTGGCGCAGGTTACTTGACTATCACAAAAGGGGGTCGCGACCCGAAAAAGGTTGGGAACCACTGGTGTATAGTGACTATCCGGTTAACTTCTGCATCTCAGTGGTTATCCAAAAAAATTCTGTTGACCTCCTCTCAAAGTCATTCTGGATCCCAGCTGCTGACATTCTGTGTACTGTACTGTCAACTGTACAGTACGTTCTCTGCATCAGCAGGATCGTACAACCTGTTTTGAAGGATACTCCAGCATGAAAATCCAAGTCTGCATCACTAACATGCTGTGTGATTGAGGAATGGTAATAACGCTTGATCATATAGTCCATCTCTTACAAGAGTTACATGAGAGACTTACAGTTATTACAAGGAGACTAATGTGTGCAAATGAACCGGAGAGAAATCATGCGAGTATCACCCATCATTTTTCTTAGGGACACACCCTACTGGTAAATTTTGACATGACAGAAGGCTATGTGGTGAAGTTTACATTTTGTCGTGATGTTTTAAGGGTGGACAAACATGAGAGTGACTCCGAGTGACTCACATGAGAAGCAAAAGGCGCGCGAAAAATATAGGCGCGATGACAGCGCAGTGCGCGTCTATTCGCCCCCCCCCCCCCCCNCCACCCCCAACACTTTTCCATTTTCTTTTCTTGTGATTAATGTAAACCCTCTCGATGCATTCCATGGTCATGTGTTGATAAGTTTTAAATTTCAAGAAAATGGAGAATGTAACTTGGTGCAAGAGGTCAGCGTGACTTACCCTGAAATTTCATCCTGCGCTTATTGTTGTAATATGTTTTCGATTCAGAAATATGAATCCATGTACTATTTCCAATCAAATCGCATATTCACAGTAATGTCGTTTATCTGACAAAAATGACGAATTCAACATTTTCTTAATTTTACACGAGAGCCGTAAGAAACCTGCAAACCGCTATATACTGTATACAAATACATATAGGATGGCCTTTATATTTTCCGTTATAACTCTGAGGCCACTTTGTTCCATGCGGGTTAGCCATTTCGTCAGAATGTGACCCACCACTTGAAGGTGCTGGCAGAGGTCATAATATGATTTTAGCAAAAATTGTCAGATTAACGACGTGTTGTACGTGTTACAGTAAAAGATGTATAAACTTGAATGAACTTGATTATTGTGCATTACACGGATGAAAAGAAGCAAAGCTAGACGCGTAGTAGGCTACTGGCATTTCGTAATCTGTTTCATATATTATAGCAATCCGCAGTAATCGGGTAATAAATTTTAATTTCTGGGTGTTTGAGAAGAAACACCTGTCTACATATCTTGGTATAGACCTGACACATCATTTGCAAATATAAAATAATGTCAGCATGATAACGGTTTCTTTCCCAATCTATGTATTATGGAGTGAAATTTAAATCACAAGAAGAAAATAGTTTTTACCGTTTCAATTCTCTTCCAGTAAGAACAGAGTGTACTTTTCCATTTTTAAAAGCAATAGATTCCTGTTAAATTAATTTCATAACCTTATTTTCGCTCATAGAGCGACATGTCAGTAAAATCAGGTGACTTCGTTTAAAAAAAATTCCCGCACAACCTTTATGCAGGCATGTCGGTATACAGAGAAAAGTTTTGTCTATATTTTACTGTCTTGCAAATGGGGTAACTTTTAATAATCTAGAGGAAAATATTTACTCCTCTCCACCATCAGTCAGTTTCCATTTGCAAAAACTATCTGCTCCTGTAAACCTCTGTAAAACTTTTGCGATAAGACGCCACCTTTTCTCTCACACACACTGTCTCTCTGAACAAGTTTTAGTTATTACTTAGTATTAATAGACATTTCTACTTCACTTGTAACTATACAATTCCTTTTGCCCCTCCTCAAAGTTTCTGCCTATAGGAATTGTATCATACGAATTGAAGTTAAAATGAAAATGTCTATAATATTCTCGAAGGAATTGGGAAATGACAAAACACTGCAATATTATGCCGCGCAGAAATATCCTTTACAATAATCTAATATCACAGAGAAGTGCCTATAATAATAACTTTCTTAATAAAAAAATGACAAGTCCAAACAACCCGTATTGAGTTAAGGGCATAGTTATTCCGGTAGGCAATCAGAAAACACCCCCCCCCCCTCACACACACACACGTGACTTATGTGCACTCAAATTGGTTCCAAATGAAGATTTTGATTTGATGACAATTCATTCCAGTGTCAAAACTGAAATTTATAATCGTGGGTTAAGCTGGATATATATGACCATGCGAAAGTTACCAATCATCCAACAGATTCTTGAACTTGCTAACAATCAGCAAGTACCTATATCTGGGCCGACTTAACATCAATCGTGAGATTGTAATATTAATTTCCGGTCATGATATACTTCAGCAAATTTTTGCAATATTGTCGTGTACAAAATGTGCCTGCGGGAACAGACGGCAGACATTCTAAATAAGTTATCATAATATCGATATATACTTCTGATGAAGCTGCGCAATTATTTTATAAAAGCCGGGTTGCATAACGATTGAATCATCCCTTATTATCTTGAATTGCATCATTTTACTACAGTCAAGTTATATGGTCTGCACTTGCCTACTTCGAATCCCATAAGTTTGTTAGCATTCATCAAATTTTTGTGAGGTCGAAAGTAATTCAAGTACAGTACAGTCCAGACATGCGCTGGAAACAGCTGCAGTTATCGGAGCGGCTGGTATGTCACATATGTCAAAAAGAAAGAACAATCACAGAAAACTGCGCCTTCTTCATTTTAGTCCCGGACAACTTGCCTCGTCACGTCTTATTGTTTACCCTGTGATAATGCAGTTGACGTTGTTGACTGTTGACATCACTTCAAGCTCCAGAGGCGCACTTCGTCGAATTAAATGGTTATATCATATACTATTTGGTTATAACTGGTTATGTCACTTCTGTTAGTGTTTTTTGCTGTGTAAACTCAATACGGGCATCTGTTCAGTTGTATTTCAGAAGTATACGTACAATATAAAGTCAATACCAAATGGGTCGGAGCGACGACAGGAGAGTCCCGAGCTCGAGTTATTGATATTTATTTCTGCATGTAACCTTCAAATTCCCGTCATTTCACTTCATTTCTAACGGACTAGTTAAAGACGTCCTTATTGGTGTGTTGCCTGGTATTTTCACAATGACATTTAAGTTATTACCTAAAAGCATGGCAGAGAAAAAAAATCGGAGCAAAGAGCAGTTTTCAAATTCGGCCACTTTTTGAAGGAAAAAACGTGAAACCCTAAAATTATGGTAACGAGAAGGGAATCAGGCAGAGCGACAATACGTTTGAAATATTATGATAAAGCTATTCATGCAGAGTCGGTTATATAAAAACAAAAGAAGTGCTCCAAATCCCACAGAAACTATTCCTGTAGCGATTAGTCCCAGCATGCAAATGGCTGCTATAGTTCTGGTTTTTGAAGGATATACTTCTCTCATGAAGTCATTCTGAAAACAACCACTAATCTTGTGCTTCTTAAAAACCAAAACACAGTACGTCCGTATTTTGCAATTATTTTGTGGTCCTTTCCCGAGGTTCTGACACGCGAAAGTGGTAGCTAAAATCAATATGTACCGTGCAATAATTATACTGTATTTTATCCCCTTTTGAATAACGATGAGATTGGCGCTGATCCATCCATCCATTTCCAATCCCCTGGGGACCGCCCATAAAGGGTTTAACTAACAGCACCAATCTGAATCCTCAATTATCTTATTTACTTCAGTTTTAAATACTACATCTCGTATTCATTATTCAAATTCAAATTTTGTTTCCTATACCAGCATAGCCTCTGACCTCATTTATATAGGTCTATATTATGTTGTAGGCCCTATCACATGTCCTCAGTGTAATTAAAAATTTCTTGTTGAATGGTTTGTTAGGAATGTTCTCCATTGCACTCGTGTGAACCTATAGCAATACGCCAGATTTGACATTTTTGAGATCTGAGAACTATACTGAAACATTGTCAAACTTCTATTAAACTGCACTTTTTCAGACTTTCCCTTTCACTTCACCGATTGTTTGCCTGGTGTACCCATGCTCGACACCCGGTTGTTCACATTCAATTTCAAAATACAATCAACAGTAAGGGAACTGCAAGTGTTGAATTCATTTTAGGATATGCAGGTCACACCAAGCTCTTTTCTCCATTAGACAAGAAATCTCATTATTCTACCGTATACAAAACCGGGCAAAATGTGGCAGAATTTGGCCATTTTGAGAACGCCAGAAAGGGTTTCATACAGGTCTATTTACGTATACAGTATGTCTTGGTCAGCACACGTTTTTAAAAAGTAGATTGGACCTCATTGAAAAAAAAAATCACAAATCCCAGCATACATGTAGACTCAAGTTTGTGCGGCTCATCAGCTGACGCGACTCGCGTTGAAAACCGTATGAAACCATGTTTTTATTACTTGATCGTTGACTGATCATATCCGTTAACAGCCACTTTGCATTTTTGAAAGAAAAAAATATATGGACGTCCTGCACCAGGGTGTGCTGTGCATTTTAAAATCCTATCATGCAAATTTGTATTAGGACACATACTCAAATTATTGTACTGTACATAAATACAAGTATATACGAATTTATTAACTCATTGTGCAACCCTTGTTTTTTTTTACATTCCTGACACCTAAAGACAAGTAATCTGTAATAGAAATGATATTTTAAATGTCTACCTCCGGTTTTCAAGCCCATTTTGTACTCCACTCTACACATTAGGAAAATAATCGATGAAGCACATGTCAAGTCTAACTGAAATATTACTTTTTATATTCTCTTTCAATTGTTCAGTCCTCTCAGAGAAGTAAATTAGACATATTTGATAATTTTTAGCAAGTTCGGGAATAAGCTGGATGATTGGCAACTTTCGCATGACTATACATGTCCAGCACCAGGTTGAAGGTGATACACATTGGATACGAGCATGCAAAAAATCAAAAAGTTTTTTGAATAATACTGTGTATATATTGGGATAATTTTGATAATTTCGATTGAGGTCACCCAGATTTCCAGATCTGATCTCTTCAAACTATTCTGATAGGATTATCTGAAATGAAAGGGTGTAGGCCTACTCTAATCAACCCCGAGGGAATATTAAACGTGACTTGCAGTATTTTTGCAGTAAAATGTGCTTCAGCGAATATTTTCCAGCATGGTATAAAATGTGCCTAGAACCCGGCGGCGCGGCGGGCGTTTTCAACATCACATGTAATACGGACTACTTCCTGCGAAGTAAGGCATCATATCTACTTCACGTATATTTGCTCCTTTCAAAATGATGGGGCTACCTCCTAATTATAATAAGTATTAATTAATACAATTAATTAATAGCACGCACTGTTGATATCTCTCACTTCGAGACGAGGCATTTGTGGCCTTCTGCAAGTGAAATAAGAGTCATGAGCATCGTGTTAGTCTGCCAGGGACGATTCTCGTTATCGAGATAACAAGCTGCAAAAGTAAACGCACAAAATATCCTGGAAGATATGCATCCCTCCACCGATCTAGCCTTTTATTAATTTTGTGGTGATACCTTGGGATTTAATGTTAAGGTCATGCACAAATAAATTAATGCGCTGGCTGTTCATCAACTATACCGGGATAGTCTAACACATTGGTTCCCAACCTTTTTGGGGTTTCGACCCCCCTTTTATGATAGTCAAGTAACCTGCGACACCCCCCCCCCCTCCCCGAGTGTTAGTAGGTGTTGTAAAAGCAACCTTCGCGATGAAATTTCCTATAAATTTTTTATTAATTAATTAATTTTAGTTGTTTTTTTAATTTATAAAAATAACCGCGGCCATCCGCGGCCCCCCGGAAAAGGCTTCGCGACCCCTTTGAGGCTCGCGACCCCCAGGTTAACATTTACCTGCCTTCAAAATAGTATTTCTTATACTGGAATGGGAGTATGGCGGGACTAGCCTTTCAAGTATGCTATAACCGAGAGTCTGTTAAAGCCGAGGCTGTTATACCTGGAGATGATTGTATAAAATTAGTGGTTTTAGAATAAGAATTTTAATTTCACATATTACAATAACCTTTTGGTAAATTTTCCGCCCCCGCCCCAATTAATGGCCCAGCTACTTCCATGCCTCAGTATCATGTAAATTTTCCATATTCTCAACAAACAAATGACAAAAAAATGTTCATATTCCCTTGGCAATCATTGCATTATGCTCGAAACTGTACATTAATACCATATATGGCAAGTATTCATATTCAAGATTGCAAATGACATGTTTAACTTTTAAAAACCGTGCAGGGTACTTGCTTCAAATTATGTGCTCGTCAACAAAGCAGTTCATCTTTTAATATAAAATTTATACTAAAATCCGGCCAGCTCAGCAGAGCGCACCAACAAACCACAATCTACTGAAAGCTCTTCGTGCTCAACTACCTTGAGCTTACTACTTAATGAAAATTATATAGTCCCTAGAACCTATCTCATTTGGTGAGATGCATCACACCTGTCCACTACTATACACTCACAAAATTCCTTCACGATTAGACTAACACATGATTCAAGGCGAAACGCCAAAATAAATGCGAATTCGCAAAGAAATACAGGAAATCGCCAAAAAAAGGGGGGCAAAAACCGGTGTTCCTGTTAACCTTCTTGTCACTTGTTCGAAGCTGCAGCAAGTGCCCCGTTTTCCAAACTTGTTGTGGGTAGATTTCCAAATAGGTTGAAAAATGGCGGCCCGAGTGTAAAGGAAACAGGTGCTCGTTTCTAGCTATAGTGACGGTGGTGGTTTCTGTAGAACTTCCGCTTCCTCCCGAACACAACGCACACGTACATTTCATCGTCGGACACGCAAGCTAATGTCAGTTATTGATTACCGTTTGTTCTGTGGAATTTATGTCAGCTGCTCTATATTAGTTTTTTTTTTTTTGGTCGGTTCACCCCCAGTGTTGTATCCAGGTTAGAAAACCCCTCTATATAGACATGTTGGAGTCATTCCGGCCTCTAAACCTTGTGCAGTCGCAGTTATGAATCTTAGATCATCGCCTTGCTTGTTTTTTCCCTCCTTTTCTGCAGTAATTTC
>KZ538279.1:37886-124253 GCA_000934665.2 Catajapyx aquilonaris
CCCCCCCCCCCTTACTAATGTATGCTCATATCCCACATATTAATTCCTACCCTCAAAAATGAAAGTTGGAGAGAGAAAAAAAAATCTAGTATCGAGCGGTTGTAAAATAGCTGTTTTACCCAGAGGCTAAGACATTTAGACTTTTCCTGTGGAAAATGTGGAAATTAAGCTTGTGCGGCGGATGAGTTACATTGTCTGATGCTGCACGGTGCCAGCTGTGAGCACCTCATTTTTGGGAGTGTCTTATGATCATTTGCCTGCCTCATTAAGTTAGGGGGATGTGCTGTAGTTTGTTACCAGACATTTAGCAAGCAGGAGAAGGCCGGAGGGGTGGTTGAGGGCTATAGGGGTGGGGAAAGCCTCGTCGCACTAATATGCCGTATCGATCTCATTATTTCTGCTTCCCTCCAAATGAAACCAAAACTATTTCCGCAATTCCCACCCACCCAGTACCATCCCAGCCCCCTCTCTCACCCAAACAGCCTGCAACCCTGGGACCCGTCCGGATCGCCAGATTTGCCCATTTAGCTCTTAGATTAGCCTACCAAATTTGGTTGTGTCACGTCAGGGATTTCACTAATTTTAATTTGTCATCGGTATGAAGCTAGTAGTCGGAACGGTATGCAATCCGGATTCTTATAGCTAAATGCTTCTAAAAAAAAGGGGGGGTAATCTTGATGTGACGGTCCGGTGGATGATGGCGGATTCTAAGCATTCAATGGATTCGAAAAGCTCCTGTACAAGCTCCCCGATAACCTCCTCGGGAGACAATGACAAATGGCCTCGTGTATCAAGTGACGGTAGCAGTTAAACCGAGACTCTTCAGACAAGGTCACTGGAATTCTCCGACAAGATATCTTTATCGCCCCCCCCCCCTCCTTTTCTGGAACCAAAAAAATCTCAAAAAACTATACCCCCCTCAGGTTCCATGACGCGGAACGTGATCCAAATTGGGATATATCTACACAGAAGCGACCTACGTAATGCAGTGCAGGTGATGGAAGAAGAGTGCAGGCGGCTGACAGCTTTTGAGCGATGGCCGCGGGTGGCCACCATTTGATCTGTCCTAATAGGGGGGGCCAAGGTGGGGGTTAAGGTTGGTTGGGTGGAGGGATCGCCCTTTGATCAGAGCCAGTTGACACTTTGCCGGAAGAGATTTGCTGCCGGAGAAAGAGTGTCCCCTACGTCTTCTTTTTTATATGTAGGCGATGTAGGCCTACTAACAGTTGTGTCTTTTGTTTACTTGGTGGCGCTCGGGTGATGTAGGGTTACCAGGCGAAGACAGGTATAGCTCATGGTGCAAATATATTTGAATAATTGCACGTATACTCTCACCTGAGAGGACATGTAATTAGTATGACACTAATAACCAGGAAAAGCTCCTCACATGACATTTTTTTATAAAAAATTGCTGCGATTACGCCACAGCTTTATATATAAAACTTGGCATTGACACTAGCAAACGTCGCAAAAAAAAGCCTAGATATCTTCCAGAAAAGCGCAGTAATAGCGGGGCATTTTTCCACCAGCTCGCTTTTCTTTTTACCTTAGGTCCTGGTAAAATTCCAGTCTGCCAGCAGATTTTACACAACATTAGACAGCGGGTCCGTGTGTTTTGTCTGGAAGGGCCGAGAGAAATGACGAGAGGAGGGCGACGTGAAGCTCGCTCTCCGCTTAACAGCAGTGAGAGCCCAGTTCGGGCATTGACTAATGACACTTAATACTTGGGTTTCAGAGGATTTTCTCTCAGAATTGTATAGCTCCAGGGAGTGTTAAACACAACTGTCGCCTCCTTTTAAGCCGGACCTCCGAGTCTTGCTTCGATATATATGCTAGCTACTGCCCCTTTGCGCACAAAGGATATATGAGGAAAAAGAAAAAGTGTCCAGTCATTTTCTTCGAGCATCGGATTTCCATCGGCTGGCCACAGATGGAGGCTTACCGGATCTCATCAGCATGGAGAAGAAAAGGAAGCAGCGCAGTCACTTGTCTCACCCAAAACCCCTGCCGCAGTCCGCAGCTATTGTGTGGCACACCCAGGGGATATAAGACCCGTAGAAAATACCATTCAGCCCGAAGACAGAGCTGAACCCTAGGTCTTACCTGACCCCCACGCGTGGCCTAATGATGCGAAAATTGCAAATGGCCGCTAGGGCCCGGTTGACAGGCCTGGCCGAGCCTCTTCCTCCGTCTTATGCAAACCGGCCGCTGACGCCATGACGAATCTTCTACCTAGTCACTAGCCGGCGTATTTTGCATGCCAATCAGACTGTGAAGCTGAAAGATTTATGCCACTTCACGTTCAGCAGCACTTTGGTGCCACTGGAGAAGGAGGAGGCGCACACAATCAGGGGATGTCATAGGCGTACAAACCGTTTTTTCCGCTCGTTTTTTAGCCGGCCGCCTTTTATCCGGGATGGGGGAGGGGACAACATTATCGTGACAAATTATGGGAAGTAAGCAAAGATGAAACTTAGGGAAGCTGGCATCAGAAATTCAGATGACCAAAGGCGGCTGGCCGATTTATCACGGGAACCAAATAGCCATCGTCACTGTAAACGACGGTTCATTTTTAATATAAATGGAGGCAGAAGGAGTGGCAGCCACCGCCTAAACGAGCTTGATAGACGAACGCATCTCCTGGTTTTATCTAGCTTAAAAAAATAGCACGTAGCATGTATTGAACTGTCCGATATTCACGGTGTCTTGTCCCCGGGTTGAGTGGACTGGAAGCCGGGCTACATCCGTACAAAATGTCGCAGATCCCCGGCCATCCATTTGACCAAGTGTCCGCTCCGAATGGTGTCAGTTGGGAGTCCGGAACTCCGGAACCTGGCCGGCCCCTCCCTACCCTAGCCCCGGCCCAACTTCTCATTTATTTGGCCAGCAGAAGAGATATGCTTGGTATGAAAGTGGAAGGAGGGGGAGGCAAAATGTGCGGTCAAATTCGGAGGCGCCTCTTGCGCGGCGGACTCGCTTCCCCGTAACGTCCGGATAAACATTTGTAAAATGGGATTTCTGATTCGTTTCCCCCGCGCCACCAAAAGAAGCGCCTATTTTTCTTGCCCACTAATAACAGTGATTTTTCACCCCCGAAAAAGCCAGTCGTTACCAACTGTGCTTCGCGGGCCCTTATTCAGCGAGCCTGGCTCCCTTAGCCGCTGTCCTTCCATGCATCACTTGTGCACAAGAACTGCCGACGTCCTCACACTATATATGGCGCAGACAGCCCCTTTCCTGTTTGCAAGCCCACGCAAGAAGCAGATGAATAACCCATGACCTTCCACCCACCCCACCGACTCAAATTAATTTTACCCTCGGGGCCTATACCCACCTATTTATTCAACCAGCAAAAAAATGGTATGTATCAGAAAAATGGCCAGCCTGCGCCGGCGTTATATTGACGTTGCCACTTTCTTGGTGCTATAAACATGCAGTCAGGAGAGGCCATGTTGGCCATTATTTGCAGATAAAAAAGGGGAGGCTTTGAAATAGATACGTGCAAACAGGACTAGTGAATATACAGAAAATCCTGGCTTTCTGGCTTTACCAGGCCCATCCTAGCTCTGAATAGATCTGGCATAATCGGCAATAACAATCCGTGAAATACATGGTAGATCCCCGCAGCTGGGTAGGCCGCATCCTCCGCAATGCCACGTTCTTTTTCCCTCCAAAAAATTTGATCGACAAACATGGTGTCAACGCCGTTGTTGGGGATTAGACCTCCCAAGACTATAAATCACGACTGTGTGCGCTACCCCTGTTGTGATTTGGTCCCCGGGTGCAAAAATGTTTCCAGTCATGGCGGCGGCCTCCCCGCGATAAAAAATGAGCCGGGTGACGGATGATCCCATCTGCATTGTCCGCAAGTGCCATCGCCTGCCACAAGTCTCTTCCTTACAGCCAGCAGCAACCCCCAAGCTTTTGCCATGGGGGAAATAGGGAGGGATGGAGAGGAAGGGAGAAAGGCAACGGATGGCCCCTAGATATACTCACTCTATCTCTTCGCGCACCAAAAACCATTGGGAGGGTAGGCCTGGGATGTGTATGTGGCGGCCATTTGTAAGTCTGACTCATCCATGGATGCAGAGATCACCCTTGTACACGTGCTCCTAATCATAATGCGCAGGCTCTGACAAAGTGGAAGTGTCACAGCAAAAACTCCGGACCCCGATATTGTGCCTGCTAAAACCTTGTGAGTGATGTGGCAGGAATTTTAAGATTTGCCCATGATCCTTCCAACTTGGATATTCCTAGGGCGTCCTCACCGGGGCATATTCAATAATGGGCTACGGTCGTGTGTCTCAACTTGCACAAGTAGATGGGGGACTGGCATCAAAAAGGGGAGAGACACTAGTATACAGTGAGTGGGTTTCTGACACCCCTTACTTTTCAACAATGAATCATTTTTCCGCAAGTCAGCATGACTTTAAGTTGGCAGCCCCATTCAAAGCCTTCGACCCCTGCACTTGCACTGACAGTTCTCATTATGCTCCTCTCGCCCACAAAATGAGGAACTGAGCCAACACAAGAGGGTGTCAGTCCGACTCACTCCTGCTGCAATCACACAAAAGCTTCAGAGTCAAGGAAACAAATTTCAAACCCAGGGACACCCCTAAATGGGACTAGATTTGTTACCAACCCATGCTGACCCACACACACACACCTCTTTAGCTCCTGGAAGATCTGGTCAATTGCAGAGTGCGCTTCTGGGCGGGGTTGAAGAAGAAGGGGGAGAAAACGAATGAGGGAAGCCAAGTCCTGGGGTTGACACTCGAGAGTGAAGGATAGTGTCTATCCGCTGGGTCCGCATTGACGACGACACTGGCAAAAGAAGTGGAATTAAGGCGGTGGGAATGCAAGTCGAACGGAACAAACAAGCCCGAGGGGGATTTGTTTTTCGCCACCGGATGGAACGTCAACTACACTCGCGCTTTCGTAAATCTCGCAGTCTCAAAATTACGAGGGGTGCTTTTTCTTCGCTTTTTGCGTCACTTACGGTTTGTTTGGAGAGGCTGGTGTTCATCGTTTGTTAGAGGAATCGCGAGAAATGGCCACTGTTGGTTTTTTAAAATCACATTTGGCAGCAACTGTAAATGACAATGCTGAATTTCTTTTAAACGTGGGAAAATTAAAGTAAATATTTAGTTACAACCTATATTTGCAATAACATCCTGGCGATTTATATGCGGGTAGTAATAGCGCTTAGATGATTAATATTGCGTACAGCCGTTTTTATTGCTAATGGTGCTGGTCGTGTTTCATGCCATTCTGGTTGTGCATGATCCATTTGTTTCATTATTGCAGTTGCCATTTGCGTACCCAGCAGTTGCACACATATTACACCTTTTTTCCATCAGGTGCACGCGACACAGCCTGTTGACAAAAATGACCCCGAGACACGACGTTGTCGTTTGACGACAAAGCACTTCTGAAAGTCGGACGATTATTTATCAAGCGGAGTAGTCCGTACTGCATGACTGCGGTGACAGTGGACGATGCCTAGCGCCTAATTAACATCAAACGCAATTAGTCTTGGTATACAGCACACTGGCGCTCTAATAGCAATTAAGGTAATGTACACCTGTTTACTTAATGGGAAGCTGCGATGTCGCCTCCTCATGAAACGCAGGCAGGCCTATTCCTTGTGAGCGACACACACAACTGTTAACTGGAGTCGACACATCGTGACACCTTTGATAAACACAAACCTTTCGCCCGGGATGAAGCCCCATTTACACCCCACCCACTCTGCTAATTAGGAAGACCAAGAGTTTGGGTTGGATCATGGGGTGGGGGAAACGCTGATGAGGGATGGGAGAGAGTACAGAACACCCCCTGGTTAGGGGGATAGGGAGAGTTTCGTCATTCTCATTAGTTTCTCGCCATATGTACCACTCCAGTGCTGGCCATTCTTGTATTCCATCAGCATTACAATTCATTCTCATTATTCAAACACCAAGAGGGTACACACTCATTTGGGGGATATGTGGTCACATTCAACTGTGGGCAAAATAAAACCCCTGGCAAGAAGCCACGCTGCAAAGGCGAGAGGCGGTTTCGGTATCTAGAAGAGAAGGCCTGAGGAGTTTAGGGGTAAGAAAAGACTTACTTCCACAGCCTTCTTATCTCAAAGGCAAAAAGATTGTGCCGGGGACGCACTTCTTCAACTCTAAAATGCTCATGCCGTGATCCATTTTCTCTCTCCGGAGAAGAAAAAAAGGAAGAGAGAGGGGGGTAGGGGGAATGCTTCTTCTGCACAGAGGTAGATTAGCTTTTCATTTTCCTCCGCGGAGCACACCCTTATACCAGAAGCAATTCCAATCAATGGCCCAACCTGGGCTAAAGAATCATTTTGATAAACGCAAGATGGCTGCCACTGGAATCGGGAAAAGGAAGGGATTGACTTTTTTTTTGCAGATCTCGAGGGAGGTATATATAAGAGGGGGGGGGGGGTGCAAGATCCGTCAAACATTTCAGCTAGCTATGTGGGATATATTACCCCAGGCGTGGCATATGGGAAGGGAGTGCCAAAAGAATAAAAAATCAAGGTGATCCATAAATGTAGATTGTCTCCTAGACTGCTGAAGGTTTTATGCCAGAATGTTCACTTGAGAAATAAGCGATTTTCCACCAGTTTATACCCCGTACACCTGCGATGGAGAAAAATGGAAGAAGAATCGGATGCGCTGACATCTTCCGGCCTGCACCCCTAACGCAATACAAAATGTTCTGCCGAGGGGGGCATAAATATAATAATGTGCAATATGGTAATACTCCAGGAATCGTTGAGAGGCAGAAAAACAGTATTTTATGGCTGCTGGTACCGAGATAAAGACCGCATAAAATTTTTACGATGGAAGTCATGACTGCAAATAATTCCCTCGTTTGAAATACAAGATTCAGTTTACTGACAGTTGTGGCAAAGGGCAAGGCCTTCGCTGAGCTTCATGGCCAGAGGATCGGGAAATGCGAATGCCATGCAAGATGATTTCCCTCCCAGCTATCATTCCGCTCTTTATGGTCTCCATTGCAGTTTCTCCTGGCGTAAATTAAAGCTCCAGATTCGGCCATCTTTGACTCCCACCACGCCATCTTTGATTCCCACTGCACCATCTTTGATTCCCACATCTTCTAGGATTCCCATTGTTTCCAAACTTTAGCTCCCAAGCCCAAGTGCAACTTTTCAGCCCAGTTTTTTTTATAGCAAATGGATGACGTAGGTAAAAATGGCAAAGCTAACCCCTGGAGGTGGTAAGGGTGGGGTAAGGGGGACGGGTTCCTGTCCATCATCTGAGCGGCGGCAGGTTCTCTGTTCCATGCCAAGGTGACTCCGGATTTGCAGGCGGAGGCAGGATTGACGGCCCGCCACCACTTCTGATTGGACGATTGTGCCAGAGGGCTTGCCGGAACAAAAACCACTTTGGCTCAAATCTTCCTCCAAAAAACAAAACCAAAAAAAAAAGCTTTTTTGCCCAATTTTCTAACCTCCCATCTACCAAGCACGTTAAATTGCAGTTCAAATCAGTCTCAAGAAGTCCCCGTAGCCAGTGGTATGCTACGCGCGTCTTAACAGCACGCGTGGTCCGGGTTCGACTCCCGGCGGGGGCTCCAGTAAATGATTAGTAAGACGTCTGCGTGCTTCCTTATTCCCCCACACCTTTTTCCCTCGACTTGGTTTTGGGCAAAAAAGATGGGACAATGCTCACGTCCTAAGAGGGCACGATCGTTGGGGTCGAAGGTTTACCTCCCGACCTGCTTGCAAGTGCGGTCACGACGGAGGCCAACTTGGAGGGGGGGGCGTTTGACTTCAAGGAAGAAAAGCACAGCTGCTCCAACCCAGTGCCTTTGCTTCCATTCTAAGCAGGCGGCGCCACCTTCGCCTTAGGGTTCTCTACTCATTTCCTTCAAGTCATCGGCCAACAGCCCATAAAATAAGGAGCATATCGGCATGCCTTCCGAGCTTGTTAGAGTGCTTCAACGCACTTTTTGGGAATTTTTGTAGAGAAATCGCAATCGCTTCCGGGAACGAATTTATTCCATATATTTTGCGGGAACTTGCGATTCCGCTACATTACTCAATGCATTTCTCGATCGCAAGTTGGACTACAAATTTTGCCTTTTAATTACTAGGGAGCTTCTGGGGAAACCAATGACAATAAATTAAAAAGTGTGGCCTTCCCATTTTTTTTCGAGCTAACTCTTCTTCGTCTTAGAAATGGGGGTTGGTCTGCATTGGAAATGTTGCCTCCATTCCGACAAATCAGCTTCGCTCAAGCCAAGTAAAACCATGCATATTAGGCAGGAAACGGCTGTAGCTAATGACTTTGATAGGGAGGAACTTGCCACCCATTTGGATGTAGCTCGGGTTCCTAGATCATGCCAAATGGTTACTCCCAAGACGACGAATAGAATCGCGGCTACATTGCATATGTCCCCCCCACCCACCCACTCAGCCACCTTGGACTAATCGTTGCGACCGACTAGCTCATGCTCAACACGTGGGCTGGCGACTATACAAAGAAGAAATATAGGGCATGGAGGAGTTGCAACATCTGCAAGCTCCTTTGTAGAAGCAGCAGATGTGCAATTCAGACTAAATGCCATAAGACCCCTGCATATCTTAGGTGCGTGTGACCCCGACAAATTGAATGAAAAAAAAATGTGTTCCTGGTGTTCCATACTAATAACAGGGTGTATCAGCGCTTAGAAAAACTATGTTCAGGGTGGTACCAATTTGAATGCAGAGACGACAAAAAAGGTTAGCCGCGGATCCTAATGTGCACCTTAGTCCCGCAGATATTCATTATTAGCCGATAATGGTGGAGTATAGAGTCAGAGTCTAGCGTGATAAATGTCTTCATCATAATTAGATTGTACGTGTACACTAGCTTGTAATTTGCTTGGGTGCAAACCTTTGGGCTTGGGAATTATTTTTTTTGTACCTTCACTGCTTTTCTTGAGGAGGCGAAATGACGTTGTCTATTCGATACTTTAGAGATTTATTACGGGGGTTGCAGGTGTCAGGAAAAACAGGTCGCCGGGCCTCCTTTTTGTGATCCATTGCGTCCGGGGGGAAAAGCCCGTTTCATGTGACTCGGTGTTGTAGGGGGGGGGGGGGGGNTGGGGGGGGGGGGGGGGGCTGGGGAGGAAAATGAACTTCGAAATTTCTTCCCAGGCGAAACATGACAACGCCTCCGACATGTACTGGGGGAGACCTCACACTGACATGCACGCAGGGCTGGAATAATCGTGGATGTAATTGGTTGTAGTTGCGTCATTCTATGAAAATTATTCTCACGCTACTTTTTTGCTATTATGTGAAGATTATGATTCGATGTATGAGGAAAATTGTGTGAAAATTACGTACATCCCTATCGCATGGCATATCGCATCCTCAGGTCTGTAAGCATCAGTGTTCAACTTTTAAGATCAACGTCGACACTAACCCTATTTTGTCTTTGGAAAACCCAGCAGCAGAATTTTGCAATTTAATTTATCTCAGCACAGCATCTTTTCAGTGCAGCAGGTCATGAGCGTCAAAATCATCGGAGTGAACTGATACGAAACAACAGTGCTACTGTGCTTCCTGTCCTTAATAATGACATTGCAAGTAGACTGATGCACAGTTGGGCATTGCAACTGCACGCTTAGGGCCCCTTCTGATGGCGGTGGACTGCGCTTGGATTCCGTCAGTCAGTGTGATGAATGGGGGAGACCTGTCCCTCAAGCTTTAAAAGAAAAAAAAAGAAAAGAAAAGCATTACAGACCTTAGACACCCTGTAAACGCTGGTGTGGAATGTGAGGCGGTTCTTGACGCTCCCCCAACTTTCGCGTCGTCAAAAGTGCACATCCCACCCACCCAACCACCCCCTGAAGCATTTCGGTGGTATAACAAAGCCTATGTTTCTTACCAACTCTGGAGTTCCCTAGCCTGTCAGACCTTCGCATTTTGTTATTAATGAAGCGTCATCTGGAGGCTTCTTCCAAGCCGCAGCCCCTCTCTCTCTTCTCTCTTCCCACCCTCCTACCTCCCACTACCTCTCACCCACAGACCTGCAATTGTTACTACCACAGCTACTACGCTCCAATCTCGACTCCAGACTTATGTTTCCAAGAGTTTTCAGAGGCAAAGTTCATGGCAATTGAAATTGTCCTGTGGGGTGTTCATAAAGTCTTTAGTGCAAGAGTTGCCGCACAATCGGCTTGTGGTACTAGTCGTACATATGTCAAACATGCACAAAGCTACAATATTTGTGGCTTTTTGTCTTCAACATCTCACCGCATTGTTTCTGCTTCACCACAAAGTTTCTGCTTCATACAAAGTTTGGGCCAATCGCTAACCTCCCTAGTTCGTGGTCCAATAATACACAGGTTGTCATCAAACTATTAAACCTAGCCATATACAAACTGAAGCCTCTCCACTATATACACCCGCGCCATCTAATGGATATCACAATATCAGCACATTTTTTTGACAGATAGTGCATTCCGATATGGCACTAAAATTATCCGGGGGGGAAAAGCATAGAGCTGGAGTAAAGGTATCACGAGGTGTAGGAGCCGTCTTTCAACATGTAGTTAGAGCCCCTTAGTGTTTTCGTCTGAGCTGGCAGAAAGACGTCTCCTTTTGTCACCCGTGGTTTTTGATCGCAGGAGCTCGCTGACAGACACTGGCTGGAGCATTAAGGAAATTCCTTTCCCTGCCAATCCCTTCTGCTGCCAACTTGGTCCAAACAAGCTGCATCTTCGTCTACTTCACTCCTGACTTGCAGCGTGACATCCATTTTATCCGCAGAAGCGTATATCTCCCAACGACGTTATCGGATGGGGAAAGGCGCTTCAGCTATTTAATTAGTCGCAATGATTAAAGAAAAATGCTAAATGCGTATACAATCATAGGAGATCTATTTGTAGGTCATTTGATAGCCGCAACTCTGATCCGGGGCCTGTCACTCTGATGGCACAGATTGGGAAATATGAACCGGTGACCAATTTTTGCTCGCTAACTAAGCCCTTCCTGTCGGAGAGGTTACTGCTGATGGATCGGCCGCACATCATAAAAACCACTTTTACTACCTTTTCATTCGCTCATAAGGGTGATTCCAGCAAAATAGCCAGGATATTGATGATCGTTCAAGCAAACAGGCGCCCCCAGATGGCGCGCGATTCCACTCTTCTTTCATGCTTGTCCAGAAAAGAAAAGCAGCTTAGCTCACTTGCCAAGTACAGGTGTAACAGCTCTAATATCTCGAGGGGGGTTTCTAGTAAGGCATTACTAGATATGGCAAGTTGTACAGATAATGTAGAGCAGCTATGATGAATTTTTTTAAATATTTAGATTTTAAAAAGGGATAGCACCATTTCCCAAAATATTTTCATACAGAAACTCTTATTTGCTTTATGGCTGCCTGTAAATTATATTCTATTACCTAGCAACGGCCGTTGCCAACTGGTGTTAACTGTAAAAATAAATAAATAAATTCTTCAACTGACATTGAAAATTCTATAAACTACAAAACAAGAAAATATTGCTATTGGCCATTATTGTGCTGATCATTGCTCTAACATTTGTTTACTATTGAGCGGGAAGTTGCATATCCAACAATAATACCATATGCACAGTTCATTTCTGCACAATTACAGACGTACTTACATTAAGATGAACACTTCTGTACATTATGATAACTTATAGGCCTATAATATAAAAAGTGGTGCTGATTCTAAACGAATTAATATATCCTTATTGGCTTAAAATTTCTTCGTGTTATTATTAATTTGATGCTATTATTCATAAAGAAGTATGTGGGCTAACAACTCCTTAGCCGCTAATCTAAACATGCAAGATGCCTATAAATATCCTGCAAAAGAATCCATTTTTACATATAAAATTAATGATCGGTACAAAATTCCGGTCAGTACAAAAAATAAAATCCTAGACCCACGTAACTAAATGGGGAAAAAAAATCAAACCGCCTATTAGTTAATCCTGATGGATAGGTTGACAGCAAATGAGAAGAAAAGATTCATTAGCACCATTTTTTGCACCTGCCCTCTTCAAAAATCAACCCTCTTATAAAGGTAGGTCTGTCAAAACATATCCCGAATTAGTTTCAGTATTTGAAAGAAAGAAAAAACCACGCCGCCTATCTGACTAGCCATAACCGTAGAAACCCGACCTAATCAAAAGGTGAGGACGGAAATGTGTGCCCCATGCATTCCTTTTTCTTCTGATTGGTAGGCTAGCACCTGGTTGAACAGAGAAGCCATCAATCAGTCCGATGGAACATGCAAAGCCCAGTGGCGCCCTCTGCGTTTTTTACTATCCAGAAGAGCGGCAGCACTGTTCTCGCTTTGTAATTAAGCCGCCCGGATGGTCAGAGGGCGACACATACCCAAGTTTCAAAACTGATCATGCCAACTAGCGGCCAACTTTGTATTCACTTTTCTTATTATTTCCACTTTTTTTTTTGTTAGTCTTATTCTTTAGCCCTTCGGTTTTTTTTCTTATATTTTTATTTCCTTTTGATGGGGGAGGGGGAGACCTTTGCATGCCTCGCTTTGGACATGCAAAGGTTTCCCCGCCTCGAGAAAACCATTTCCCTTTGAATTTGATATGAAAAGAGGCGGAGCCACTTGATTGACAGGCCAGTTTGCCCAATCGCGAAAACGGAATAACGATGAGGTGCACGTCCATCAAACTTGGTTTTTCCCATCTCCCAGTCCTCTCTTCCTATCAAAACAAGATAACACTCATTTCGTTCGGCCCCTCTACGTCACCAGCACTCCAGATAACTTGCGTCAAATTCATGTCATAGGGCTAACCTTAGTTTGAAAAAGAAATGTGCGTCACCACTTGGGAATTTTTACATAATATACACTGCAGAATGTATCATGTCACTTACAATATGACCTTTTAATTATTCTAATTATTGCTAAATTAATAATCATGTGTGATGTAAGGGTTGCTGTGTCTGGGGTAATAAACATTGTTGCATAATGGTACTAAGCATGAAAAGGCTATAGATGGCGGTAGTTACTTTGTCGTAGAAGCAGAATCCGGACGACGAAACATAACAAATCAATGAAAGTACTCTCACCGAGGCTTTACGGCAATATAAAGTTTTATGAACTCTTTAATGCCAGGAAAACATTGGGCCATTTTGCTGTTACCTCGCGTCACGTCGCAGTCAATTGTAGCCAAGATTGCTAAGATGTTGTAATGTGTTTCCTTCAGGCAAGTGAAACCTCTGAGAGTGCTCCAAAATAAATGAAGCGATTGGAATGATTTTGAGATATCGTGGGCATACAAGAGAAATCCATTATGTCCAATTTTGTCGCTTTTGAGCTATTTACAGTACTAGGTAGCATTTTAGGTGGAGTTCACTTAGGTCTAAATATTCATAATGAGCCACCAATTCGGAACTTTCTGCATTCACTAGCATGTATAGGGAAGTGTCGAAACTGGGGTTTTTGAACATATAGTGCTTCTCTTGTATGTCTACAATACTGTATATAGTGGACTGAATCGCTTTAGCATAAAACCGGCGTAAATTTCGATTGATATCGTCCTGCATTTCAGGTCTTGGCATTTTTCGAATTTCCTGTAATCGATTACAGCGAGTCCTCTGCCATTCATTTCACCACTGAAATCAGTGATAAAAACGTGGTAGTTCATATGAACTGCTGGACCATTCATCCCCGCAACCCCACTCCTGACCTCCCTGTCTCACCTACCATTTTTAAGAAGCCTTCTTGCTGTTCGTTCAACAATCCATCAAGCCGAACAGCTGATAAGCGATTCCCGATCCTTCATGATTAGGCCCAGCACAGAGGTAGCTCCTGAAGGAAATTTGTGTCCGGTCCGACTGCTAAAATGGCCGATAAAATATGTGGAGACGCCATGGAAAAGCAGACGCCATCGTCAGCCATGTTGGAATAACCTGGCAGGCAAAGAGGGGAGCCAAACCCGTACAGGCAAGCTATTTAGCCGACGGATTCCAATCATTAAGAATCCAAATGCCGCCAAGAATCCCTGCATGTTCAATGAGTGGAGCGTCATTTGGTACTGAAATGAGGCGTTGACAAGTAGTTAGGAATCCGTGCAGACTGATCTGCCCTATTAACCCCTGCCTAACTTACCTCCCAGGCTTTTCAATCTAGGGGGCTCTGCACGGGCTAATTACAATACATTCGTTCTACGTCATAGCCTGCAGATGAAAGGCTGAAACGTGCAGGCCTGCATTATCGTCCCCCTCTGCAAATATTTTGGCCGCCATTAAAAATACATGCCACATATACACACCAGGGCTGCGGCCCTTTGCGCATTTTCTAAATGTTTCCCCGCCGATTGCCAACTCGTTATTCCTCTCCACTGAATCACGGCCTAGGTAATTTATGAACGCCCTCTTATCAGCTACCCAGTTAAATAGTCTATTAAATTGGTTCATTAACCCAAGGTGTGAAATTAGTTAGAAATCAAGCCTGCTGTCACTTTCGAGATTGCTGTGTTGCTGGCGATGGGGGCTTATTGAATTTGATTGTGTCTGTCCAGCTACAGTTGTAAGGTCTCGTGCCTGTGTTTTCAAATGACACTTGTGTCACTGTCTAGCCTGTCGCAGTGGCGATGTGACAAAACTTAATGTCAGCACACCTTCGCGCATGATGGTAATTTGCTTCGGAATTTTATAATGGCGACCAATGTGATTTTCAGAGTATCTCAGTAAGAAATGAGCTTTGTGTAGCCTTATATAGAATGTGTTAGAAAGAATGTGGAAGATTTAAAGAAATGCTGGATGACACACGGACCTAATAAACCTAAAACTGCGGTTGCTCACTGTTGCCATCGATCCGCTTGTATTTCCAGATCATAGTCCTCGTGGTCATTAGCACTTAGGTCAATGGTCATTAGTGGTTGGCAAGGGGGGAAGGGACTGAACTACAAGGTCAACTAATTGCATGAATATGACAGCTTCAGGGACAACTGAGCCCTGAGCAAGATAAACAAACAACCCATCACGACATTTTCCTGTTCAATTTTCCTTGCCGGTTCAATTTTTATATTTTAATCAAAACTTCCCAACTCAGATAGTCAAATGACAATTTTATAATGCGCAGTATTTCCAGAGACATTGGCCCATTGTCCCGTAACATTGGAAGACAATTTTTTTTTCTATACCCTCCTTATGGAAAGCCTCTCCTTAATCCGCAGCTTTCACACTTCTTCTTCCTGGCGAGATATTTCCAGCCAGAGCATTCTTCCAGAGGACCAATGACACGAAAGGCACTTGATATAAGGCCAGGATTAGAGGAAAGGTGTTGCAAGACTTCCCGGATACGAAAATCACGAGTCTCTTTGGTACTGCATGGCCACATGAGACTGAGAGTTATCGTGTAGGAGAAAATTGCATTCTTGACTTACAGTTGGAAAGTCTTGAAACAGTATAGGAAGTTTTAAAAAATAATTGTCTTCCGGTGGGACAAATACACCAGTGTCACCAGAGAATAGCTTGTTATATTGGTAAGGATGAGTGCTCTCACTTTGCTATCTCAGTTGGTAAATTTTAATTATAAAATTTTGTAAAAATTACATTTACAGTATTACAGGAGTAGGAATGAAAAAGTACGAAAAATCAGAAGTGACCTTTCAACCTATTTATCATGAGGTTTCATAAGCTTACCTCACCCTCTCCTGTAACACGTGCTCCAGACCTTGCACCTAATGACCTTGCTACCTCCAGAAAACTTTTGTCTGGAGAGAGCCTAGGGAATGACCAAAAGCCTTGGTGCCATGGCTAGAGTGAGTGGTGATAATGACTGGCTTTCGTCTGCCTATCTCTCCTCTAGGCTGAAATATTCAGGTCTGAGATGAGGTTGCACAATTTTACCACATGACACTCAGGTTTGTCGGGCAGTAAGTAGTTACATTCCACTGATTATAATCAGTGGAATGTAACTACTTTTATAATTATTATTATTATTATCCCGAGTGCTGATTAATTTTAGCGCTATGATGCTTATTGCTTGAAGTTGAGGATTTTGATTGTTTTTCCAACCGATTTCTTCTATTTCAAATAAGTTTCGGAGTAAACAATACCGTATTCAAAATCTTCCCCCACATTTTTTGAACCTGTGCAGCCGGTGCAAATTTAAAATGAACACGAATGCGCTAGGAACATTCCTAAATTTAAATTTGACCTTTTTATGCTGTTGGTAGGTAGAGACGGCAATGGTCGATTCATTTTAATGCTGCATATTGTTCACTAAAACTGGCATTTAACGCAATGATGATTGCGAGCAACTGGTTGCACAGTGTAATATTCTTTCAAATGGGTAGCCTATTACAATGGGAAACCAAAGGCTCCAGTCATCAACATCAGTAATATGAATTTTAATGAGTGACATAAAAAAAATTTGGTGCGATATATATCATTGACATAAAATAGAAATGAGAATTGTTATGGTTCCCTGTATAGATGTCATTTAAAAAAATTTGCATTTCAAAGTGACTGGATCGGAACTTTCACAATTTATACAAATAGAGAAAACCACTCAGATTCACTTCGTATGCTTGCTAACCTTTATAGGAAATTCCCTACACAAAAAGTTACCGAGACCGAAACTTACTTCAAACGTACCTTTGATGCATTGGAACAATTTACCGAATATTTGGCTTTGTTACGCCGAGTTTAAAATATTTTTGACATGCTGAAAATAATTCATGTAACACCGTCCAGCAAGGACGTACAGTACCCACAGGTATATTGCATTGGAAACAGGCGCACTGTATATTGAATCAATTCTTCCACAATTCGGTCGTTTATTACAAAAATAACTCGAGTCATTAAAATGTGATCAGAAGTACTGTCTTGTCTGATTGCTGATGAGATTTTTGCACTGAGCTGCTTATTATTAAGCAGTTATTATTGCATAGCTACTTTTAGTGGCTATCAACCGTATTGCCTGCAAAGCGTAGGTTGTGTATACCCATTCTTTATGAAGCCTTAAAAGGGAATTTCTGCTTAGGACCAGGTATAAAAGTAGTGAATTATATGGGCAGGTAAAAATATGGCGATTCATTGGCCTCTTTTAAGACCGAATTATTTCACCTCATTTTTGACTAAGAGGCGTCACACTGTGTGACAACAGTTCTGTTTGAGAGTTGGCTAACCAGCAAGATATTCTCTATCATTCATGAGTTGATGTCACCAAAACGTAATTTCTGAAGCTTGCCACTATGACGGCCATCTGTCAAAAATACAGAGCAATTTAGTCTGGCCTTTTTTTAAACTGGGGCAGAGCACCATCATGGATATCGACATTTTATACACATATTCTAGAAAGCAACACAGTATTAATTGTTCCAATAATGTCATTTTCGCCCTCAAAAAACATGGCGGAATGCTGTCTCTGAGTGTGCATTTGCAGCAATAATGAATGACCCTTTAGGGAGAATTTGAGCTAAAACAAGGTACGGTAATGTTTTTAACTCAATGGCGAGCCTCTAATTTTATTCATCACTAGAAAACATAATTACAAGTAGGATTCTTATCATCATGCTGCCGTTGATTTTCGTCATTATACCGGCAATGTTAACAAAGCTTGCTCATCCCCTGAAAGAACTGGTGTTCTTTCATATCATACCACATTCTGATTGCTACTGTTTGACAAAAAATCAACATTTTAAGCCTGTAAGATGATAGGAATTCCTATCATCTACTATGCGCACTTTACTTACAATTTTGATCCTCATATACAGGGTGTCTCAACTTTTTTGTCCGATCAGTTATCGGAAAAGCTTATGTATCTTCTAGCAATGTAGCCAGAATATGCCCCAACATTCCTGGCACATCCCTCAACAGTTGAGGGATGTGCCAGGAATGTTGGGGCATATTCTGGCTACATTGCTAGAAGATACATAGGCCTTTCTGCTAACTGATCGGACAAAAAAGTTTAGACACCCTGTACTGTTGTTAATTTTATTGGAGACGCATATAATAATTCTATTTATCAGCTGCCTTTAACCCCAATGTGTTTCAGGATCGCTATTGGATCACCTAATAAAATACTACACGCCGTATACAGGCACACGTCCAAAACGATCCGCTATTAGCAGATGTATCATATAACCCTGGGTATCATTTCCGCGCAGGCTGATTTAGTCTGACAAATGATTTTGAACGCAACTTAAATAATTGGTGGCCCACCAAAGTAGAATCGATCTCTCACCCTACTTACCGAGGAAATGAAACCAGGCGAAATTTGAAACAACCTAATGAAAGAAAGCACGCAATTGAAAAAAAAAAAAGACCGCAATATCGAGCAACTCAGCCACTTGAAAATTTTCTTTGTTCGACTTGCTTTGTAGTCGAAATAAATCCGAAAAAGAAGGCAGCCAGGAGCGAACAAAATGAGTGGGGATAAGACTTGGATGTGGGAATAAATGCTTCTGGGGGTTTGGGGCCAAAGTGGGGAAATGGGGCCTCTGGGATCCGTGGGCCCCATCGCGCACAAAATGACTGTGGAGAGGCCTCCCCTTTTCCACAAAAATCTGTCCAAAAAGGCTGCTGGGGAAGGGGAAAGCGTGCAATCATCCCTTTCGTTCACATGAAGAGCAAAATTGAGACCAGTACATTTTGATGCATACCGGTGAGTAATGTGGCCGGAACCGTCATGTTGACTGGTCGGAAATAAATACACGTGGAGAGAGCGGGGCCCCAGTTTCATCCGCTTATAAAATTACATTACAATATCGATGCGTGACACAAATTGGATAACACGATCAAAATCACATAAATGCAGAGTGGTGATAAGTGATAATTAATGTGTCCCTCTCCTAAAGCATCGGGGTTCGGTTCATCTCCATCACAAAACCTGGTTCCAAAGCCGGCAACTTGTGCGGAACAAAATATGTGGCAAGTGCAGGACCAGAGTGCAAAATGTACGTGGCGTGGATTTAAACAGCGGTACATTCGCATATATATCCAGACAGTAGTTAACTCAAGCTGCCCTGTAATTTAGATAATCAATGTATAATGGTGTAATATTGTGTTATTGGCACATATTAATCGTAGGCTGTCACTGCTCGTCAAAGCCACTGTTCAGTTTCAACTGGAAACAATATGGTGCATGGACGGAAAAGGTGAGCACACACGTACAACAAATCCGTACGCGTGCTTTTTCCTCATGCTCCGTGAAACAATTCCAGACGACCTGATCCAGTAGTCACCCAGGGCTGTAAAAGTCAATTGAGATCATTTTAAACCCATTTGCTGCGCACAATGCAAACGACTGTAAGCGTCACCCATGGATTTGATATTCGCAAATGCTACTCTCCTCCTTTTAAACCTAATTGGTGTGTCACATCATTGTACTCCGCCACACCACCTTGGCAAGACACATTCCCACTATTGTCTGATTCTGACATCAAAAATGAGAGGGAGGCGACTCATTATTTCCCTAATGGAATCCGACTAGCTTCCTTCTATTGTTGTCTTCCTCGATTCCATCTGACGTTTTCCGCTCACTTCTCACTGCTCCCTAGAATTATTGTATGCATACAGTGCGTCATGATTAGTGAAAAAGTAACACTGAAAGAAGTGTGTATACTGTGAGCGCCTTGTCTTGGGAAACATACGACCGCAACGCATTTATGCTGTAACAGTTTCGCAAGGTGATGTGAGAAATAAATTTTGGGGAACAGGACATCCGGTAGTGCCATCGGTTTTTGTAAAAAGCTAAGCGTCGAGTTGACACAATGTGTTATCCTTGGCCGACTTCTGTTTCCCCGTTTCTATTCCACAGAGAATGGCATGCCACGTCGCCTTCGCACCGCCTATACCAACACCCAGCTGCTGGAATTGGAGAAGGAATTCCACTTCAACAAGTACCTGTGCCGGCCTCGCCGGATCGAGATCGCCGCTTCATTGGACCTAACCGAGAGGCAGGTGAAGGTATGGTTCCAGAACCGACGTATGAAGCACAAGCGGCAGACCATGAGTAAGCAGGCCGATGAACAGGAGAAGGGCTCCACTGGGGACAAGTGCAAGATGGACTCCAAGAGCCTTAGTGATGACAAGAAGAGTTGCCAGAACTGCGAGCTACCAAACGTGCGTGGCTCTCCCGGTGAACCCCACTTCCCGGCGGTGGACTCCAAGAGTGCCGATGGGGACCTGGGGGGATCGTCCGACGATTCCGTGTGCGTCGTAGGTAAGGACTCGGGCCTTCCGGACGACAAGAGCCCCAGGGGTAAGACCTCGACCCCACCCACTCCCACGGCGCCCAGCAACAAGGGCAAAGACATGTCGGCGGAAGTGACGGACAAGGCTCCGGCGCCCTCGTCGACCTCTTCCTCCTCCTCCTCCTCTTCGTCGTCGTCCTCTTCCTCTGTGCAACCCCCTCCGCCGCAAGCGCAAATGTGTTCCCCAGTGAGTTCCCAACATAGCCCCGTAGCGGTCAACGGTGTGTACGGACACAGCCCTCCCGCAGCCCCACCCTTCCATCACGATAGCCTGTGCATTGGCATGGGGCCTTCCCAAGCCTCTCCCGTGCCGCCATACCATCACACCAAGAAGGGCGTAGTGCCATCCATGGCTCTCCCCACGGGGCCTTACAATCCTCCCTGTGCCCAACAACAACCGCAGCAACAAGATTACAGGAGTCCTCGTCCCACGGACTACCGAGGGACACCCATCTGCATGACTACCAGTTACGCCCATCGAGAGCCTCAACACCACACGCAGCAACCGCAGCAACACCAATTGCAACAGGCCACTTGTTCTTCCTCACCTCGTATGGCCTACCCGATGGAGACGTACCGACACGGTCCACCCAGGATGAACGGCATGCACTCTGAAACTTCCAGACCCATGCTCCAATCCTCGCCTAGGCCGCCGTACATGTACACCAACCTGGGTCCTCCAACCCCGACCAACGCCAGCAACAACCACGGCCAGGCTCAAACATACTGTCCGGTTCTAACCTACAACAACCACTACGAGCATCAGGACAACTACAACCCCAACGCCTACCCGCCGCCCAGGCCATACTCGGCTGCCTATGGAGTGGATGAGCAGTACATGTCGACGGCCGCTGCGGGTAACCAGAACCCCTATGTTGCTCCTCCAGGTTACCACAACAACAATTACTCAAACGGCACCGGGCCTAGCGGACCTGCAGCGGCGGCGGCGGCCACCAACGGCATGTACGCGGCCAGTACCAATGGCGCCGCCAGCGAAAACGGCCTGACGCATTTGACACCCACAAACAACATGGCCGACCCGTACTATGAGTCCATGCATTTCAATTCAAACATGGGGGAATACGCGGCGGCACCTAAACAGACACATCCGATCTCCAACTACTACGATGGACAAAGCAACGTGGGTGGTGACGCCTCCAACATTCCTAACAATTACGTGTCCTCCCCGGATCAGTTCCCCAGCAACAATACGGAGAGTGACGTGAATTTCAACTTTAACTTTTACGACCAGAGTAACCCCTCGGACAACAGTAACAATTCTTCGGACTTCAACTTTCTCACCAATTTGGCCAACGATTTTGCGCCGGAATATTACCAGCTGAGCTGAGTGGGTGCTGGGAAGGGTGATGGTGGGGATCAGAGCCCATGTGAACAGTACAAGAGACACCTTTGTGACAACAAGTTCATTTACTCGTAAAGATTCATCCATTGTAGAGAAGTTTTTAGGGCTTTCAGTCGCATTGCTGTATCCATCTTTTCGAGATACGTCGCACATAGAGTCAAATGCTTGGAAATTCGCAACATCTAACGAGTCAGCAGCAGGCAAGGATCGGTTCATTCTTCCAAAATTGCTAAAGCTACGCGGAAAATATTCAGAAATAACAGTTATGCATGCAAACAACGGAAAGCGAGTTGTCAACTTATTTTGAATTCCCCAGTGCCATACTTCCAATTCTTGATCTCTCCAAAAATCGTCCCTAAAAATTCGATCAAAAAAAAAACTCTCGATGCGACTGGAAGCTTTCGAGGTTATGCAGTACAATATTTATCATACTCTGTCGTTGATAGTAAAGATGGGAAAGCAGTGCTGTGTATAGTGCGTTGTGACTATTGGAACCCCGTGCATGCAAGGTGCAGTCCAATGTTTTAACATAGGAGAATTAACACAAAAATTCTCCGAAAATTTTCCAACCGCCGCGTCTGTGATGACTGTACTGATGAAAAAAAAACTCGAAAAGACAACACAACAATGACGAAAAAAAAAACATCAGTAGGGTTTTAAACCTTGTAGCTGAACTGTGCTGTGAGCTGCGTTAAGTGTGATGTCATAATTGTGTCCTCGTGTCTCTCGGTTTTGTTAGCGGAGTTCTCGGGAGGCTGGTTGATAGCCCGCGGCCATAGTCTTCATTGGAAGGACTTTGCTCCGTATTTGTACAGTAGCAATGGCGGCGATGTGGAATTTCTGTTATCAGGAAACCTTGCCTGTGTGAGCACTTTCAGCCCCTTTGTTGTGCGTTATGTTTGTTTTGTTCTTCACACACATCCGGACCTTTACGCATTTTTCAAGACAATCACCACTAGCTGATAGTCTTTCAGTTTTTTTTTTAAACCATGCGATATGTGCCTAACGCCGCCGTTTGCTTTCTAGGGACATTAGTGGTTGGATAATCAAAACAATTTTTTTTGTGTTGTAGAACAGTGTCATATCGAATGTTTAATATTTTTTGTTGTTTTTTTATCAGGGAGGAAAGTGTCCACAGCAGGCAGGGACCTGCGGGGGATTGTGGTTTCTACTAGCGGGGAATAGCCTTTAGATGTACAAATTGTAAAATGTACTGGAATCTGTACATTGAGTCAGTTGCTAAGAATAGAATTCTGACGAATGTCTATAAAAATTCGACATTTTACATTTTTCTCCTGTAATTATGCCACTCCACATTCGTCTTTTTTATAGGACAAGAAGCGAATAATTCGAAACCTTACATCTCATGACTGGAAAAATGGCTGGCATCGAGTCAATTTCAAAATTTGCAATATTTTAACAAAGTTATGAATTTCTTTGCAATTAATGTGTGGATCGGTTCAGAATATTTTAGCTCAAAATTGTATTCACTCTCACGATATGCATATAGCCAAAATGGATATTTAACTTATTTTTAAACCTGAGATATAACGTAGGCTAAAAATTGCCAAAAAAAATCACAATTAACCAAATTTCTTCCCATCACTTACTACACTAACCTACCTAAAATTTTCCACAATAATATTAACCCATTCTGTTTGCTTTGCAGATGGACCTTTCTGCACTTACGATGACACATAACCCCGGAACCATTCCGATCCAACACTCTGTCATCCCCACCCTTCCCAACATGTCCCCCCCCCCCCTCCCCAAAAAATGCATCTTTCCCCATTCCCCACATAATAATCACTATCCGGTTGGCTAAAAGATGTCCGCACTCAGCATGCATGTGCTTAGGTGTCGTAATTTCATCACGTCGACTCCATCCACAAAAAGAGAATTGGGAGTCGGACAAGAGGAACGGCGCCAACTCAAATTTTTGGCACCACAAAAATGCTTATTCATCTTTCTCGTTCCAGAATCGCCATTGGGCGCCTGCTATAATTGCAACATTGGAATACTCCCGGGCTAGAATAAAGCCGATACCGATTTTTTTTTTGCGAGGCTGGTCTTAATTTGGTGCATCCTAAACACGTCGTAATTTTAGAAATGGCCTTGTGGAAGAGCCCGAGTCAATATTTAAGGCTACGCTTCAAACCTCTCCCTACCCTCCACTAGGCTCCACCCCACACAAAATCATTTACATAATGGGTCTGTGTCCATCGATCAGCCAATAAAAGCTCTCACGGGTTGGCGGGAAATGTGGCATTACCATGGTGACACGAGGGAAGGGAAAGAAGGGAATGTGACAGCTCATCACCACATCCGCTGCAGTCGCCAACCTCTCTCCTGTATCCCTCCTACATGCATAAAAACGATAAAAAACCGGGGGTGGGGGGTAGGAGAGATGGGGGTAGGGGGAAGCGCCGTATTGAATTCTTATGGAAAATACCAACTGGAGCCCTAATCCTGATGAAGATCGGAAAGGGGACCTTTTTTTCCTGCATTCATAAGTAGGCGACGGAAGCTGGCGCTCATTTTTGGCCTACACCCAGCCCTAGCTCCAAAAAATCATTTTGGAGCTAGCACCACACCTAAATATCATTCCTACAGACCCACACGTAATATCATGCCTATAGACCACCCCTGATATCACTCCTACCAATACCTGATATCACTCCTACCAATACCTGATATCACTCCTACCCATACCTGATATCACTCCTACCCATACCTGATATCACATAGGCGCGCATTCCTATCCTTGTGAGGTTTTTCCAAAATTTAAAGCTAACCTAACCTACAAAAAACACACCAAATTTTGGTGAAATAAATTTTTACTGTTTTTATGATGTATTTTTCGATTTTTCCCTATCCTTGTGAGGCGTGTGTTCACTATGAGGTACAGGAAAACTACCTCGTAATGACAAAATTCCTCACAAGGATAGGAAAAACGCGAAAAAAATTCCTCACAAGGATAGCAATGCGCGTCCACTCCTACCCACACCTGATAACATTCCTACCCACACCGGATGACATTCCTACCCACACCTGATATCCCTCCTACCCACACCTGATATCACTCCTGCCCATACCTGATATCACTCCTACCCATACCTGATATCACTCCTACAAACGCACACCTTAAAAACAATTTTTTACCTAGAATCACACTTGTTTTAGGCCTCTCCCCCCAAAAAATGACTATAGGCCCGGTTTTTGGGTGGCTCTAGGGAAGCGGTATCAATTTTCATCAACGTCAAAGTGCTTACATTTCAAAGGGGGCTCTACTGATCGTGTCATTTATTAATTCGGAAGCCTAATTCTCATTTCGGATGAGGGCACTAACGTGATCTTTACGACCGGGGGGAATTTGCATTGGAAACGCGGCATTAGAAAATCTAACGGGGGTGGGTCGACTACACATGCCGGAATTTATGCCAAACCGCTAAGGGATTTTTTTTTTGGGGGGGGGGGGGAAACAATACGATGAATTTCTCANGGCAATACTCAGGCTAATCTTAAGGAAAAAAGAGAGATGGGGGTAGTGACGGACAGCCTTTTCTTTTCCCAGAAGTTGCGCAGCTCCATTTCATCTCTTGGAGGATGTCGGCAACAAACCCACCCCGCCACCCTTGGCGAAAAGTGTCGGCTCCCTTTTCCTCCCCCAACCCAACCCATACCACCCGAGCTTCCCATCCCTTTGCCGACAGCCGGGTTTTCCGATAATTCCCAGAAGAACCCAGATAATGATCCATTTTCGCCGACCTGGCAGATACGTTGACCAATGCTTCTCTTTCCGCCGCCCTATAGTTAACCGTGGAGGGACATTTATCATCGCAAGGCCCCTCTGCGCTGGTTAGGGGGGGGGGGAGGTAATTCTCTTGTTAATGTTTGACTAACTGTGAACCTTTCCATCACCTTGCTCTGTGCTTTCACTACTGCACGATTTGAGTTTTGCACAGCTTGATCCGACCTACTGGCGTTTTGATCGTATAGGGAAACGTGTGACTCCAGGGTCAAACGGACGTCATATCTTGGCAAGCAGGTATGTACTGTACTAGGTATATCCTGGAGTTAGACATTTTAAGTCTTTCAGAAGAACCTGCATTGGAAGATGTTGCAGCAATTATTCGTGGCACCATTTTAACGTTAAGCAAAATTGCAGCTACTGACCAATCAAAGTAACCAACACATTTCCAAGACAAGCTCAACAAAAACAATATCCACATCAGACAGAAATGCAAGCTCAATCTATATATTTCAGTTGAAAAATTGCGATTTTAAAGAAACATTAATATATTAGTACATCATAATACTGTTAAAGAGCGTAGCCAAAGTTTGGGCCACCCCACGTCACATGGTTATGGACAATTGAGATAATAATCACGCAATAACAGACAAATAACATCATGACGCAAAATTCTGCATCGTTTTACGTAAGCTGACAATATATTTGTTATTGATCGGCTTTTATCTCATTTTGTATAGAAAATTAATAAATGCATGCCTAATACATTAATATCAAAAGACAATCATTACTTACAATATTACATTTTGTTCGAGTATCCTCCTGAGACCTGACGTCCAATATATTGGACATCAGCAAAAGAAAAAGGCGTCAACTGAAATTGACGCCATTTTTTTGTGATGTCCAATATATTGGACATCAGGTCTCAGGAGGGTATGTTGACAACCAAAACATTATTTTGTACTAAGATAATTGCAAGAGTAATAGTGAAACTTTTACTTGCATTAATGCATGTTTAAATAAGCGCATGCTGCATAACATACACATTAACACGATAAATCAATAATTAAATATGAACATAATTACACACATTTACAACTTTCCGTTAATCTAACGGACGCAAATGGGCGTCAAGAAAAATCAAAACCGATAATAATTTATGTAGTTATTATAACAGAGGGACAGGATCAAGTCCACACTACAGTAATTCGAGTTATTAATTTTGAAGGAATTATAAATCCTTATCTCTTTAAACTACTACTCTTACTTCCATCCAATTACTGACCTCTGAGGAAGGACAACGGATTCGGTGTCAGTGGGTCATCTTGGAATAAAATTCGCAGATTTGCCTCGAACACATTGCTGAACAGTCCACCACAACATTTCCCTGTTGATCAACTGGATTAAATACCCCTATTTTAAATGATGACACATACTGGAAGCAAACACCGGAAATAAATGATACAATCCAAACCTCACAAATGTTTACCAGAATAACACCAGCTCAATCACCTCCACCAGATGCACCTACCCAGCCAACAAAATACCAGGCAAGTGCACCAACTCCAATTAGAAAAATGCTACCAGTTTATTTTCCGCTCATCTCAGTCGCACCAGACCCGAAGCCAAAATAGACAAACGTGACAAGTCCGCAGTGTAAACAACGCTCCCACACTCGTTACACAGCCGTCAATCGACAAACACCCCCGCTAAACCAATACCCGACAAAGAATCTATCGGGGTAGTAGGGGAGACCCCCAAACTTTTGAAAGCAAAGCACAGTAATTTTAGACCGGAACAATTGCTTGGTTATTGGATCCGACCGCATGTTCCGGAAGCTCTCAAGAAGCCATCATGGTCAGAATCACAACCGAGGGGTCGGACAAACAGGAAGTAAGGGTACAAGTCAGCCATTTTTGAGGTTATGATCTGTCGCAGGTGATGACAATGTGTAAAAAGGGAGGGAGAAAAAAAAGAGGGTCGAGAGGAAAGCAATCGTTGTGCATGGCGTGGGGCCAATGTGGAAACCCAGCAAAGAAGATGCAAAGAACCGGATGGGGTAACACGTCGCTTGGGACGTCTGCCAGAAGCGGCCCTCAAGATTGGGAGGTAATTTTATTCCCCTCTGTCGCACACTGTCTACTGGGCCCTCCCGTCGAGAGGCAAAAATTGTCCTCAGGATATTCAGACTCGCGTTCGACTAGGCCTAAATGACACTTTTTTTTTAAAATAAAAAAAAACCGTTTGCATGTCCAATGTGGTGGAAAGGGGTTTGGCACCTTTGGAGACCCAGATTCAATCACTTCTACGGATTCGGGAGGTGAAGTCGATCGTAGTCATCCTGTCGATTAGATAACTTATCAAACTTGATGGCTCAACGCATCGCATACGGGGCAGGGGTAGAACACGACGTGTTTGTGGTATGTCGCATGTGAAGGCCGAGATTCCAATGAGTTATTTCGAATAAGAATTGATTTATGAGTATTATGACACAATGCAGGACCTGAAGTTGCTTTCATGTAACATAATATTAGGGCATAATTTTCCGCTTTTCACCCGACATTCCGGGGCAGAATTGCACACCCTACTCTGCCCAGGGCCAGGAGAAAAGGTCTGGTGTATTACCACACAAGTCAGAAATGACTAGAAATTGCAGTGCCCTCCTTTTGGAACCCCCCTTCCACCCTATCACGGGGTATTTAAAAAAAGGGCATAATATTATCTGTTAATTAAGTAGCTGCTTAATAACATATGATAATGTTGAGTAACTAAAATGGACAGTTCAATATTATGTGCTATTAGTCTGCTGCTATTGGTTTTCATGACGGATTGCAAGTGGCTAGAAATTTATGTAACATACACGAACGCAAAATTTATTGCCAGTTCGCAATTTCATATTTGCTGAAAATTAAAGGCCCGTTTCCACCGGCATAATTTTTGTTCTGGACAAAATGTAACCCGTAACAATTTTTTGTTGCTAGACGATTAATAATAAAGTAACAAAGTAATAATAATAATAAACAGAAGCAGTAGTGGTGGAGTGGATATGGTGTCCGACTGCTAATCGGGAGGTTCTGGGTTCGAATCCTGACCTTGGTTTTCTGTGGTTTCCCAAGGTCGCCCCAGGAAAAATTTCCGGGATCGTACCGTAAAAAAATAGGCCACAGCCGCTTCCTTCCTTTCCCTGTCCTGGAGGAGGTGCGGGTCAGTGGGTGTCTCTGACTTGCATCTAGGGGTCATCTTGGCGAACGGGCCCCCTGAGAGATTCCACACGACCCCCAACTTGATGACATTGCATATGCACCAGCGTCCCCCGCCTCCTATCCCTACCCTGTCCCTGCACGATAGTGATAATCCACTCCCCTAAGAGAGCCTAGATGGCTCTTGCACGGGGTATATCTAAAAAAATAATTATAATAATAATAAAGTTTGTTTGAGTTTGTGCTCCATTTTTGTGCTGTTCTTTTTGTGCTCAAAATTTATGCCAGTGGTGATTTTTTTTAAATTGTAGGCCTAATTTTCTATTATTACAAAATGCAAAGATTTGTTTGTTTGCCCAGGTTTGGTTACCGTGGCAACGAGTTACTTCAGAGAGTCGAAAATTACATTAATTTGATGGACGCCATAAATTCGGATCTGCGCAATTTTATTAGATCCGGCCCCTATTTGGACGTGCGAAGAGTGGGTTTCGATGCTAGTTATTCGTATAAGTTAAATATGACAAACATAAAAAATAATACTCCATAACTACAACACCGAGGTAAGATGAGAATGTGGAAACCAGGTAGAATAAATAATACAATAGACTCCGGACATAACAGACTTCAAGGCACCGCGGAAATAAGTCTTATAACCGAGGTTTGTTATAGCTAAATACGCAGGTCATATATGAAAGTATGGCGGGACCAGACTTTCGAGTCTGCTATAACCGAGAGTATGTTATAGCCGAAGCTGTTGTATCCGTAGTCAACTGTATAAATTATAGTTATTAAAATCGTCTAAACCACAACATATTACCGCACCACCAAAAATATCTTTAATGACAAAACTGCGTAATATTTCAATTCAAGTTACATGCGGAAACTGAATACAGATGCACATTATTTTTTGCCTCGAGCGGTTATAAGTACTTACAGATTCATATCTAGTACGGCACTTACAATCCCTCAAATATTGTCAGAAGGAATGGCAGCAGCTTTGGGACAATGGTAGCATAACTCTACTTTATCACAAAAAATTAATTAGAATTTTAACGTGTCAGATCATACTTGCACGATTACTTACATAGCGGGCTGTATGGTAGTGAATTAAAATCACAAGATAATGCAAATGTTACCTTATATTCTTACAAGGTCTACATTTAAGCTTACATCGTAATAAAATCTATCTATAAATCTTATATATTATTATTATATTACTTGTATATCTATATCGGAATAAAATTCCACAAGTCAGTGATTTTTACTGCCTGAATTCCTCACTTCTATTAATCTTTCCGTAGTTATTTGTTCGTCTCAATGCCTATAACTAATTGCACCTAAACGTAATTAAAATGGTTCCTTACATCATTCTTGAATACTAACCTCACATCAAATACCCCTGATCATTAGTAGACCACCCTGTGACACCGCCCCTCTTCAATCAATGCGTCCCCAGATTTTGCAGTGTACTTATTACGTGCAGTGACACATATCTAGTGGGGATCAGCCCTGACGTTTATTGGCAAAAACGTCAACTTTTTATCAAAATCTTTCTTACATACAAGTGGTGAAAAGATGAGGTAAGTGTATATACGCACTCCCCTTCCTTCCCCCTTCTATTCGTAAAAAAGAAATAGCGATCGATAAGGAGCCTGTAAATTAATGGTAGGCAATAGAACTAGCCCGTGGCCACGTCATTCAGGGTTCCCCTCCAAGTTTCATTTCCATTGTGTGTGCCATGCAACCCAGGAAGATACAAAGGGATCTGGGGGTTGAAGGGGGTTACGAAAACCCGCCGAATCATTGCTTTCTTGATCCGCCACACACATACTCCGCCATATTTGTAGCACTCGGTCGCATCTTGGCAAAGATTTATCCCAACATCATTTAATCTGTGGAGGGAAGCTGCCCGCAAGAATGATAAACTACAACCCTCCCGGTTTTTCCCCGGCTCTTTTTGCAGCTCTCTTGATATTTATGGCCGCTACAAACTGCCCTTCCATCTGTGGACAAGGTTGGTACACTCTGAACCTCCCTCCAGTCCCTTCCATGTAGTAAATCATGTAGTAAATCTTGCAAGCAACCAGCGTAATTTAGACCCTGCCCCCGAGACGGAGGACTCGCTTCCCCACCGGCACCCTCTCTCTCCCCCAAAATGTTAGATTTATGGTTTGTTTATATCTTGCCAACATGGTGGTTCGCACCTGGCTTGATTTATGATCGTCCAAGAGCAGCCATCTGTTGAGCGCCGATCGAATCAGACGCAGCTGGAGCGGATCCCAACGACTCCATGGCGTTTGATCGGCCCTTTTCGGAATGTCTGCGGGGATCCGGAATTGATAGCTGATACGACCTTGCTCGATGGTAGGTCAAAGGTCGGTAAATAAAAGCGAGAGAGTATGGTGAAAAATTGGTACAGGGTTCGCTATAAGAGACATCCAAGAGTTTCACATTTTATATTACAGTACTCGCTCAAAAACATAAGAGACGATTTTGCATTTGACTCAAGTGTAGATGTTTTTGAGCGATAATATCGCTCAAAAAACATCCGCACCTGAGTATAGTATACAGTATGAGATATCCACAGTGTTAGATAGGGGTCGTGCAAATACCACGTGACCGATTTTTGGCCACTTTTTGACCCCCCCCCCCCCNCCCCTCCCCCCTTTTTCACGTGGTTTTTTAAAAACTGTCAATGTTATCGGAAAAAACGCGATCGAAAATGATAGCTCCTCAATTTAACTGTTTAAGCAAGTAAAAAACATGTCTCTCCATGATTTCGGGGTCGCTGATTTCGAATTTTAGGTTATTTTGAACCCATGTGCATCTGTAAAAGCTCCCATATGTGCCCATTCACCGTGTTCAGATATACCACATGAACTGTCGTCGACCCCTCCCCCCGAAACGGTCACGTGGTATTTGTACGACCCCACATGCTATGCATATTACTGTTTATACTGGATGTTCTAAATTCGTGGGTCGCTTTTTAATTATAACTGATATCGCCCGAGAGTACCGGTAGTTATTTTTTGTAGCTTGTTGTGCCCCCTAACCAGGGCTTATCAGTGGGGCTTAACGTCGGCCTATTTCTGCTGCTAAGGCTCAACACCGACGACGCCAGGGGGTGGTCCTCATTCTGGAAATTTGGCCACTCTGGGGATCTTTAACGTGCACTCGCGCAATGTCACAAGCACACGGGACCGACGGCTTTACTTCCCCTCCGAAGGAAGGAGCACTCTCACTTTTCTACCACCCGGAGAAAAGTCACCGACCTCGGTCGGGTTCGAACCCACAACTTTGGGTCTAGAAGTGAGCTCGCTAAAACCACCAGATAGACCACCAGCGCGGGCTCGGGTGGAGCCATCAAATGTTTTAAGTCAAATTTTCGTCGTCACCGGTCGTATAACTATAGTTAGTTAATTATTAATAACTATGGTGCCCCATTCAATTTTCAACCCTCTGGGAGTCGAATATAGCAGTGATGTCCGTAGAATGGGGCACAACACGCTACAAAAATAACTACTATCGGGGCGATATCAGTTATAAAAAACGACCCACGAATTTGGAACACCCTGTACAGGGTGATCCAAGTTCGTGGGTCACTTTTCTTATCACTAATATTGCCCGAAGTTTTTTTTTGGTGACTTGTTGTGTCCCTAATCTGTTGCCCCATTACTCCCAGGTGGTCGAATATAGCAGTTGCTATATAATAAGGCAACTGATTAGGGGCACAACAAGATACAAAAAAATAACAACTTCGGCCAATATTATAGTGATAAGAAAAGTGGCCCACGAACTTGGAACACCCTGTATACGAGATAAATCCAGAATTGTACTTTCTACATGGGATTTAAAATGGATGAGCATGTCGTCCATTTTGAATCCAATGTGGCCGCCAAGTGAACTTTTATTAATTCCGATTAAATTCAAACTGACCCTCTAGAGTCGCTACCAAAACGGTATGTTAAACATGCTCAAACTCGAGTTAACTGCATCTTGGCCCCGTTTGTTGGGTAGAACAGGAAAGCTAGTGAGGGACTGGGGGACCCCAAAAAAATGAAACAAGGAATGAGGCTTATTCCAAGGTGGAAATATGAAAATCCCGGTGCACTCCATCAATGTCAGACCTACTCCGTAATATTCACCCCCCACCCCCCACCCCCGGCCACTGGCCATGATTTCAATGGAAAAGGTCGGTTTTGAAGGGACAATTGAGACGTCAGATCCATGTCCATGCTAACGGCCTTTTCCGGACACCTCCCAGCTTGCTTTTTCGGCTATGGGGGGACGGGGGTGTATGAGAGGGGGTTTCACTGCCACCATCTGCCCTGCATGCCTTTCCTCTTGAGGATGGATTCATCTCTTCTGGTCCCTCATTCGCTGCATTTACACTAGCCCTCCCCTTGTCATTCAAAAATTCTGCCACGCCTATAACCCGAGCACTAATTGCGCTTTTAAGGCATTGCGGTCCATTTTTTTTTTGCAATTGCGAATGGGACGCAATTGTTGCTGAATGGTGTGGTGTGAAGTGGCTCTTTTGCATGTTTCTGGGGCCTGTAAGGAACCGCTCCAGCACAAAAACAAGATGGATGGGGTATTGAGTAGCATAGCATTTGACAGATTTTGTTGTCCCTTTGACCTCAAAACGTGTTTCCCATCAGAGAGTTGTATCTCAATATGGACGGCGATAATGTATGCGATATGTTGCTTGAGTCGAGTGTGCTGCATGAATAAGTCTTAATTGCTAGATGTTTTTGAGCAAAAAAAATTAAGCCAACGCCGCCATGTGTAGAGGAAAGTGTATTACAGCACCACATGTTGATTATTCGGAATGATTTTGAAATAAGTTTGTAGATGTATGGGAAAATTTTTCAAGCACATTATTTTCTAGGAGAGTAACTAATTAAGCTAGATTCTGACTCGGCCATCAGAAAGTCACGGTCAATTACGTATTCCACATTTCACTTCATTAGGTTGCAAAAATTACTGTGGTAAATATTAGTAGAAAAATGCATTATGGCAGTACTGATAATTTAATTCGAGTCATTAAAAATTAATATAAACATTAATACATATTTTAAAAATGATCATTGCTCCCAAACACAACAGCAACATACATACATACATCCGCATTGCCCCCCTATAAATACCAGCATAAATACATCATCTTTAAACTCCTATCCACTCAATCATATGTGTGTGGCAAAACGACCTGCATCATTATTTACTACCGCACCGCATTAATCAGCCTCGCAATTGAAGCGCTTAGAGTTAATTTCCAAATGCGCTGAAGCGATCAGACAAAATAATTGTAAAACAGGGCATTAAATTCGCCATTATTGACGAACCGCACCTCCACCTTCAGCCGGTAGCCGCAACAGCGCTGCAGCCACTCCCGACGTCGGCGCCAGTGGAAGCTTCCATCTGGCGGCCAAACTGCCAACTACCATCCAAAGTCCCTAAAGAAATATGGCAGCCATCAGGAGGCTGGAGTGGGCTGGAGAATGACGAAAAGTAGTGGGGGCCCAGATAGGAGGGTGGAAACGTGTGGGGGTTGGGGGGGTCAGTCTGAAATGGATATTTGGTTCGAGTTGCAGCTTTTGCAGCGGAGGGGGCAGTGAAAAGCAAGTCTGAGGGAGGCTTTGCCATGGAACGAGAGGGACCCCGAGGAGTTGGCGCTCTGACGGCTCCATGATGGATGAGCCAGTAGTGGAAAGCTCTGTAGCTGTTTATGTTCCAATGAAACCGAAGACGGCCAAATGGACATGGCTCGGGCCATGACGATCAGATACACGGGTTTCCGTTTTCCATGGGGAAGCTTCGCCCACCAACTATACCCTCCCACATAGCTGCTCCGAACATAACTGACGGCTCCAATATATTTCTACGAACAGTCCTGCTAGAATATACCGCAAGCTGGATTTGAAGATTTGATAAATCTGTATGAACAAGGATCTCAATCACTCAGCCCCGCCTTGGTCACTCATTCCATCTTGGTGATAGTTGACACTGGTTAAGCCAACAAAAATATGGAATTAAGTGTACCGTAGAGTTTGGGGGATGCCTGTTTGCACTCTCCTGCATCAAATCTTGCTGATGGCCATTGAATACAACGGCATGAAGACACTAGGAAGCGTACATTTCGGAGCGGCATATCTTGAGGTATCTGGGGAATATCTGGTGCCTTTTCCAGCATCCCGCGCAACTTTGGGGAGTGCCATCCCTGGCGTCAAGAGCAATGCTAATGGACACTGACAGATAATTTTGATGGATTGTCATGTAACAAGCCCGTAATTCTCTGATCTCGTTGTGAACATCCAAATTTTCTCTTCCCCGCATCGTCCTTTCCTCCCTGGATAGACTAATGCGAATAGGGGACTGCGTCACTCTTATCCCCCAAACCCCCGAAACTTCTCAACCTACTTTATCTAACTCTACGATAGTTCCATGCTATGAATAATTGTGTAACTGGAATAAACGGACCAAAAATTCAAATAAAATAGTGTCACACTTAAATGTCCATAAAGGCTGATCATATGTGAAGGAATGGAAAAAAAGGTCCTAATTAGAAGCTGAAGTGTCATTCCCCGCAAAAGGAACAGGAGTACGCCCCTTTATCTCCTGACCAGAAGAAGTGGACAAGCAGGCGGGGCAGTTGAGGTGGTCGAGCCAGCAGAAGGACCAGATCCAATCTGGGAAATCGGCCGAGCTGACACAATTCATTAGTGCCATTGCGCTTGTCAGAATCAATCAAGCATCATCCAGGTGGGCTGGTGGCAGCCAGGTGAGTCCTGGATTGCTGGCATCGTTTCCGACCTGCAATTAGGTGCGAAACCCAGGGTGCACCGGAGTGTACCGGTGGGTTAAAATAGTCCTCGCAACTGATGCAAGATGCCACGCCACTTGTTTCTGTACGGGCCTCATCATGGGACGGAAAGTATGAAAAATCAATAGATATGCACTTATTCTTTGACACGGTGCGTGCCCAACTTGGCCCAATCTGATCATCTGTATAGTCCTCGGCGTGTGTGTCAGAGCATGTGATAAAGGGGGCCAACAGGCGACTTAATACTGACATGGAAAACCAGAAAGCATGTGCTTATACTTATCACTGATATACGGATGCCTTCAGATGTATTGACATCTCCTATCCTTACGTGTCTGGTGCAGTGTAATATTTCGAATGTCATTATTGCGTTAAAATTGGATAATACTGCAGTCCAACTCATCTTACGAATTATACAATCAGGTGTATTTAAGATATCAAGAGCTGCCGTACATGTAGCCTACTTTTGTTGACGGCTCATATTTTTATCAATTTTAATATGTTCAGTAATTTTGAACATTCAATAAACATGAAGCCGAGTGACCCCACTTATTGACCAGCAAAGTTGAATGGTGGCCAGCTTATGACATACGGTATACTTGTATATCCTGAGCATGCAAGTGAAATCCACAAAGTCCAAAAAACCATTTTTATGATGCTGTAATCGAAGGCAAAGATTTGACCTTTCATGTGTCTACATGCTGGTATGAGATAAAAACCTGGTTTTCTGGTTCATTATGAATCTTTAAGACTAAACGGACCTCACTATAGACGCAGTGGTTCCCAACCTGCGGGTAGCGACTTCCGGAGGGTCGCGCGGTGGCTGCGGTAATTTTTACTTGCAATATATTTTATAGGAAATTTCGCTGTGAAGGTTTCAAAAATGTTTTAATATGTCTACACTACATCCATCTTCTACTAATAGACCATACTCAGCGGGAGTCACAGGTTTCTTGACTATCATAAAAGGGGGCTGTGACCCGAAAAAGGTTGGGAACCACTGCAATATAGAGCATAAAAATGCTACATAGTGATGTATTGCAGTAAATAACTTAAACCCGCCAAAATTGGACTTCGTGGATTTCACTTAAAAGTATGCCGAGGATAATAGACTGCAATAATATAACAACAAATAGTTCTCTCCGGGTATACTGTAGTTCATTTGATCTCAGTGCGGGTATAAAATGAAGGTTATATCGCGGATATCGGCTTGCAGTACTGTACTACAGTACACCGATCCCCAAACCTTTCTTTCATAGTTATCCTTCCGTGTAATGAACGCAAAAAATATATATTGGAACCCTTATGAGGGAAATTATGTGAAATGCTAAATCGATCCTTGTATAGTCAGTAAAACGTGAGACATTGTCCAATGTCCAAGTCTACTTACACTTTATAAGTTGGTTACTGGAGTAAACGTTACATAATCCCCCCTTCTCTCCTTTTGGACTGTGCACTTATTATTAAGCAATTATTTTGGAACAGCTACATCTAGCGGTTATCAGGAATATTATCTGCTAATATTAGATCGAATGGGTGCAATCCTGTCTACCAAGGCAGCAAGAGGGTCCATATAGGCTTTTAAAAATAGGACCAACCATTGACCTCAGGTGGCAGTGGATCAAAAGAGGTCACGCGCACTGTCCTGAATACTCCAATTTATCTCGTAAGCTAATATTATAGCTGCTACTCTTTTTGGTACCTTATCGAAACATTGTTAAACACTCCATAAAAGAATAGTCCCTTCTGCTATACAGTATGTGCACAGTACATGTACTACAATGGTATGTTCGGTGTTGCCATTGGAGGTTGAGTTTTGAAGCCAGCGACAATTTCACATGGTGAGAGGGCATCATCAGGGAAGGTCAAGTTGGGGTCAGTTCACACTGATGGGAGCAGTCCTATAGAACTAAATGTGGTTTTATAGCCATTATTGTGCCCATTCTTCCTTAGGTCTGGTTAGTCTCATAGCAAGTGTATTTCGTATTGCCTGCATGGCAACGTGGGGTGTGGGGTAGGTGGGGAAGAGGGAGGGGTGGGAGGAAGTGGGTGGAAGGAACAGGAAAGAGGAAGAGGGACGGGGAAGGGGAAATTGAAAGGAGAGATGGAAGGGGGATGGCGGATGATTGCTCAGTGACCCAGAGAACCCCGGGTTGGCAATTTTAGTATTTAATATCCACAACGTGGGTAATACTTGCGATTCACTAATATTCTGAAATGTCGAACTGAAGACACATATGTAAATATTGCATGCTGCAGTAAATAAAAAAGCTATCCAATAACATGTGTCAGCATGAACTGTTCGTCAGTTATTGAGACATACGGTCCAATAGTTGATTACAGATTACACTGTTAGTAAAGGTGTGTTAGTTGCCAGAAACTGTATAACAGCATAATAGAAAGTACAGTACAGCCATGTATGGTTTTCCGAATGACGGATTAAATCAAATTTTTTAAACTCATTTAAAAGCTATTTGTATAGTCTAGTGCCGACGGCGAATAACATTCCTCAAACTAGCTGTATAATGTTACATCTTTGTTATTTTTAGACAGTTGGTATTCGCTTCTGACTGTGAGGGAAGGCCATTTGTATAAATCATATCTCGACTAACTTTTAATGATAGTATATAAACTATAAAGCATCTGTTCCGAGATTGATTTTGCTGCGTGCCTCGCTAATTTTGAGTGGAAGTTGTTCCCAATAATATTAGATGAAAAGTGAAACTAAAATTTTCTCGATGCGAGTATTCTAAGTTTCGAATATCTGGGTTTCAAATGGGAACAATATCAACTGTTTGGCTTTTCAAATGGTCACAGATGAGTTACAAAATTTTATTTTATTTTTGTCAATGGAAGATGATGAATACCACAGAAGGCCCTCGGAGCTTTCCAGAACTTTGATTTCAATTTTTATGGCAATGGTAGATGATGTCTTTTTTTGAGTCACAAATTGCTCACTTGAAAAAACATAATAGCAAAAACACTCCCGCTTCAGTAAAACATATGGAAGTAAGACCCGTCGCGTCGGTGGCGGAATGAAAGTACTGAAACAAGGCAGGCGCAACGTAAGACCTTCACCAATTGATTTAAGCTGTACCATATGTCTTACTCACTGAGCAATTATTCCAAAATTAATTCTCATAAACTATGGTTTTTGAAAGAGTTCCATGAGCCACACCATGTAAGTGTGTTTTCTGAAATGAGGTACTTCAATGATATTAAGTTTACATTTAATTTCTCTATGACTGGCGAGAATCCTTTGCCATTAAACATTTATGCACAATCTTCACCTCTCTTGATAGGTTCTGGTTTTACTGTAGTGTTTTAAAAAAATATTTCATAGAGAGACGTAAATGGGTGAATTTTCGAGGGTCTTTGTCGACAGGATTCTGCATTTTCAAGAGCGAAACTTGCATAGTCTGTGAGGATGGGTTTTACAAAATCTGAGATCCAGATTTTAAAAAACCCATCCTAGCAGACTTAGGCTATATCTTTTTCAAGAGCCATTCCGCACAATGCTTCAGAAATGCTTGAGTAAGACCTACGGTAGAACTTAAATCAATAATTGGTGAAGGTCTTACGTGCACCTGATGCCTTGTTTCAGTACTTTCATTCAGCCACGGAGGTCTTACTTTCCTTTTTTTACTGAAGGGAATGTGTTTGCTATTATTTCAGTTCTTTTTTTACTATTTCTCATAAAAAACGTCTTATCGAACGGCTCTGTCTGTCCGTCCATCCGTGGTATCAGGGCCTAAACCGCAAAAGACAGCGACAAACGGTTTTCAGATTCTGATTCAGCGGATACTATAAATAGGTTTCATTGTCAACTTCCCGTGACCGGCCACTTCCGGTTTTGCGGGTTCACTCTATCCGCCAATATCATGTCTACATGCTTTAGAAATTATGTCCTTATAGGTTACTTGGCAACGAGAAATGAGACAGACGACATTCTATGTCATTGATGTCCGATTGGATTTTCCTTGGAAATGTGAAAAAATACTCTATAATAATGTACGCGTGATTTGCCAATATTGTTAAATTTTGGGGACGTCATTACTGATAAGAAATTCTGCTGCTTAGGACTAAATGGTAGAAACGAACGCATCTCATGATGGTATACGGATGAGTGTTAAAATTTTCAAAGATCTACCTAGAACAGAATTTTAGTTTGGGCGAATAAAAAATAGTGCCCCAATATGTAGGAAAAATTCATTGTTGAAAAGGAACACTATGGTCTTACTTAGGGGCTACATCCCCTTAAATGAGGCATGTAATGAGGTGACTGAATAACGCCGCGCCGATGCCCTGTCGACAATATCATAATAATACGGTGGGGTGCTGGTGGTAAACAGAGATTGACGTTGCTAGGTGATGGCATCATGAACAAATGAAGTAATGACGGAAAAAATGACGGATAAAAATAATGGGAAAAATCATAACTCCAATCCCGTATATAGCATGTAGAACTGTGACATTTTGCACGCAGATCTGTTACACATTCGTCCTATTGACGAAGGAACTTAATTCCAAATAAAAAACGCATTTTAATAGCTTTTAATTTTTGCGGCGTTTTGAAGACTCAGGAACTTTTGGTATAAGTGTAAATGGTAGGAATGCATGTCATGACGGTGGGAATCTGTGTTCAAAATTTTGAAGCTCTACCTGCAGCAGAATACGCCGCAGTGAATTTTTTGATACTTCTCGGAGGCCAAAAAATTCCTCCTGTGAACCCTGGATAGTGCAAATCTTTGTCTATCTAATTACATATTTGTAACTTAGAAATCGCCATTTGTGTAACCATAATTAAGTTAATTGCACACCTCTGTTATCTCGGCCGTTTATAATCCGAATTACTTCGCGAATGTATGGACGGCAAGCCAGGAATGTGCGTGATAAAATTACATCGTGCTCTATTACACTAAAATTTTTAAAAGTATTGGTTTAGTATGTTTAATAGACGCAAGTACCCAGCCCTCTTTCTGCTGGCGGGAAATACTTTTAAAAATTTTAGTGTAATAGAACACCCTGAACAAGGTGTAATCTTATCAAACACATTTCTGGCTTGCCGTCCTTATACTGTATATACATTCGTCGAATTGCGCGGAAAAGACACAAAAACCGAAAGAATCCGTCAGTTGACGCACTTTAAACTAGCACACCCCTGATCTTAATTTACACCCCCTCCTCAGGGATGTAATATATGCTGTGGACGATAACCTTTCTTGGAGTCCAGCAGGGAACATTTCCCCTAAATGACTTGCTTCTAACATCATTATTTTCCAGTTTTTCCCTGCGTTATCCCTTGCTTGTGTAAGCAGGCTGAAGAGACCCGTCGTTGGGTCGTCCGCGTCACTCCCTCGATTTGTAAACAGTGGCAACAATGGAAGCGCTCTCCATGGGCTGATGTTTGAATGGGGAAGTAGCCTTGGTCAGGGATTTGGGATTTTTGTTCATAACTAGCTAGCCCATGCCTGTAAACATACATTCCATCCCTTTGTTGCATCAAAATGACATTACTGGATAAATTACGGCACATTTAAAAGTGCCTTCAAAATTGGCGGGAAAAACGGGGCAGCCGGGTGGTGCTAATCGAAATGGTACACTGAAATGCCTGGTTGACTGCGAGATATGAGGAATTTGACTTTGAATTAACCGCGGACACGACGGAAAGCATTCGCAAGGCGGCTGTAGGCCATCGAGGTGGAGAAAGGGGGCCTTCATGTGCCGAATTCTGGTGACAGATAATTCCTACCAGTTGGCACCACTGTCAGCCCAGAAGCGGTTTGAGCGGCCTGGAATAAATACGCGCCCCAGCCGCTATCTTGCTCACGGAATGGGACGGCTGCTAACAACAGCGAAGCATTTTACAACAATGACGGGGCGCGTTCTATAACATCATTTATGCGTTCATTTCACTTCGCGTGACGTCAACATTTTCTAGGGAAACAGTGACGTCACCATTTCCCTACATAAAAACCCCAATTACTCCGGAACTGAAACTGATATCTTAAAACGGAATATGCCAAAAAAATCCAAAAAATATGGGCGAATTTATTATGTAGTTTCCAAAATGAAGGCTACTTCCCCATTGGCCCGCCGGACAGGGTTGCCAGGTAACGCCGCCGCCGTCGCCGCCGGAAAAAAACATTCAGCGACGGCTAATGTGTCCAACACTGTACCATGTCGAGGAGTCAGTCAAAGGGTTTCCATTTAATTGATCCATATGTCCGAGAGAACCCCTCCGAAGATGACCAGCACACTAACTTATAGGTATATAGGCGACATATTCTGAGCAATTCCCATATAAGGAAGGTCCAACCGATAGTTGATGTGACCAGACCAAATCGAGCGTAACTGATAGACGTCTTGTGTTTATCGTGATTCTTTGCCTTTTATTTGCCAATTTAGTTTTAAAGGTTGTCAACAGGAACACGCCAAAGGTTGTTAGCAGATGAGACAGGTCATTGTATGACACCTATTTTGCTTTCTCTGACAGTAACAATTATGGTGCATATTGTGCTTGATAGCGGTGTGTTTATTGGAAAAGTAGAAGCTACACGGTGTTCACTAGCTATAGGTAGTTCCCCAATCTTTTTTCTTCGCGACCCTATATCTGTACAATCTCTCCTCGACCTGGCGACCCATGTGACTCCCCCCCCCCCCNTCGAAATTTTTTATTGCCAAAGCGTTCAGCCACGTACAGTGCTTATGTAGATTTGAGTTGATTATCCCCCGCCCCCCTTTTCCTTCTTTGTCCTATTTTTTCTACTATTTTCTCTCTATTTTTGTTTTTATTTTTCTGGCCTTCCCGCGACCCTTAAAACATGATGACGTCCCTATTTTGCACACTAACAAACTTCCCGGGAATCTTTTAATTTCTCACATTTAAAAATAACTTCCTTTACTGATTGATTCACCTCACCCTTGCCCAAATCAGTGTCAATCCCCCCACACTCTATATTTTAAAGTCCCCAACAATTATTGACAATGAAACATACAAACCACCAGAGGGGATCAGAAATCAGGCTCCCTATACCCCCTGTCCTCTTCTCCTAAATAGCCGTCAGCAGTGAAGCAGGTAAATCGGATGCATTCGGCCTCGGCGGAGCGATCAGCCTCTCGACCTCCCAATCAATTTATTTTCAAAGTCAATATTGTCCCAGGGGAGTTGCGTGTACCTTGCGTGACAAGGGGCGGCTCCTGCCTGTTGAAATCCCGGCATGCAAAGGGCCCGTTCTTCCGTCCTGAATGCTCGTAAAGCCAACCGTGATAAGGCGATAGCAAAATCTCCCCCCCCCCCCTCCCTCCACCTCACTTCACCCTCTCCCCACCAGGCAGCACCCTACCTTTTATATCCTCACTTGTACACTTCTTTTCACTTGCATTCTCCCATACACTGCTTATGAGATTATCTCTAGTGTTTAGTCCGGAGGGGGTGTTGTTATTGCGATTTAATTCGACAGTGAATTCGCCAAAAGTGGGCGTAATCTGGGGGTCTTGAGCGTGTGTACCGGGTGTCGATTAACTTCAGGTCAGAGAGTGCGTTAGGTGGGGTGAATCTATTGTCACACGCGTAATGGGTCGTTCGGTGTCAAGTAGATTGCATTGTAGGGTTGACCTCCTACAGGGTTTCGCTGAGAGTGCAATTTCTTATCAAGGGATATACACTTATTACCAGAATTTATGCGCTGTAGTTGATTGGCTTTCTATTGGTATGGGAATGGTGATATTGAACGTTGCGACACGTTGCTAGTGACACTGGCCGAGTCAGTAATTAGGGGAAGTTGTGTCAATGAACTGGTGCATTGTCCTCTGTGCAACATACGATGATAAGATATATGGCAAAATGATTCTGTATATGCTAGTGCAACTCTTCCATCCGGTTGTGATGTATACGACTGCTTCTTTCCCACGCACATAATAATAATAAATAATAATAATAATAATTTGTACCCCGTGATAGGGCCATGGGCCCTCTTAGGGGGGTGGAATACCACCACTTTTTTTTTAAATCTGGAACTCTTGCTTTCGTTTTTACTTCTCGTATATGGGGATGGGATAGGGACGGAAGGAAGCGGATGTGGCCTATACGAACACGACCCCGGAATTTTCCTGGTGAGACCATGGGAAATCACAGAAAACCACGGTCAGGGTCGGCGACCACCGGGATTCGAACCCAGGACCTCCCGATTAGCAGTCGGATACCATATCCCCTCCACTACCACTGCTTCGGTTCTTTCCCACGCAAATGTATTGGTGTGTTGACCGATAGTCCATATACAGCTACAGTGTCCTCTCATAATTATAGGCTATAGCTTTGGTCCATCCGAAAATAAACGAAAGTTTTTCTGTCAAAATGAATGCATCGTGCATTGTCCGTACCATCGTACAGGTAGTATCATTAATGTTGATTAGGCATATGCTATTTTTTTTTTTTGTCTCCGTCACACGCACGAAAGTTTCTATTCGTTTGGGCCATACATATTGGCTGAAAACACACTTATTCTCCACCCTAGCAGAAAATGGATCGTTGCGTTGACAGCCACTTCCACTGTAGCACGTCTAGAACCTTCCTTTCCGTGCTTCCGCCCACAAGATGTTTGTCACAAAGCTCCTATCTCGTGTGACTATCAGAAACGTGTCGCGAGTAAAAATCGACCACTTGGCCATTGTTTGAGTGTTCAAAGTGCCTGCACCAAAAGCAGGAACATTAAAAAAAATGCACTGTTGAAGGTAACCGGTTCCTACCTATTCAAAGACCATCAAATGTATTTAGGTGTCAGTTGCATTCATTGTTGCAACACATGACGTTCAGTAACCGGAGTGTTGCCTGAAATGCAAAAAAAATCAACAATGATGCACATCCAACTTTTTGGGGCAGGCATCCCCAGCGGATGAGGGTACAATGAAATATGCCTGGTTGCTTCCATCAATCATCCAGACACGACAAAGTGTCATGATGTCTTTGTGAGAGTCCTCAACCTCTTTCATGCCATAAAACAGTTTGAACAAAGCAGGCGGACAAATGCACTTCATATTATACCAATTAAGAGAGGGGCTGGTCTAACTTCCACATGACCGATCTTTACTCAGTATTGGCACTTGAATAATATTTTTCTATTTAATTTATATGTACAGTCGGTTAAGGATTTCCTTACCACATGAGGCGAATAAATTAGCCTCCAACCCTGCTGCCTCCCCCTGATGCAATGACTCTCACTAGCACCTCTGTTGGAGGCTAATTTCTTCGCCTCATGTGGTACGGAAATCCTAACCGACTGTACACGTACCTAATATACTTACAGTGAATATTGAGAAATATTACTCTCACAATATGACAACACTAATTTTGAAAACATTTTTCACATTCCCCACAGTGCAGTACAATAGCAAATAAAAATTGCTTCCATTCCATTTCGAGCAAGACCAGCATTATTGGCGTTACATGTGACGCCATGTAACTCCTCATTGGATGACAAGGTGGTCTGATTCATGAAGGCAGCATCATATGCTCTGGTGTCATCGGTAGTCCCAACCCTGCCTGTCCTGCCTAATTAGGTCCGCTGATGGAATTATGACAGCGGACGGGACGGAAGGCTGACATTATCACCACCACCTTTCGGGACAGTTATGTCCTCCAATTGAACAAAAATGCGGCCTATCCCGCTCGAATCGAATGATGCATTCCAACGGACCCTTTCCTGAGTTGCTAGACACCAAAATCTGGGACATGGGCTGTCTCTCTTTCGTCTGTTCCATCTGATGTTGTATAACAGGAAATTCATGTGTCTATAGATTGCTTGCAGCAAATATACGTACTTCGAATCAGTACAGTTTGATAGTAAAATGAACCAGTTTTTATTTATAATCTTAACACGGTAATTTCATATGTTACATCCAATCATTAGTTGACTCTCATTCATCCAATACACCTGAATGAATTGACTCATTCTATTTTAAATTTTAAAAATTACCATAGCTGCTAATAATAATTGATATGTAACTGAGAAATAGGCTACACACGCTACAGCGTCCTGAATTGACGCGATAAAATGAATTATTAAAATGAAGACACCGTATATGATGTCAACTTTGGGCCAGTCAACTTTTTCCTTGACTCCCGTGGAATTCACAGCTTTACCACAGCCTGTAAAACCTCCGAAATACGAGCCACCTCACACACAATTAACCTATTGAATTTACAGGTCAAAGCAGGAAATGGCCGACCATTTGATGAGCACTTTTAACATAACGTATCAAAAAACTGTCATAAATACCACCAGTACAGTACGTCTCCGGCATCGAACAACTTTGGGAAATGAATACTTGAACCAAATTTTCCAACTGTGTTCATGTTCATTAAATTAATAGGCCTACCATATTTTCAGTCATCACAATCTATCTCCAACAAGCGCAACAGTGTTCAAGTAGCATTAACATAATATACAGATAACATTCACAAAATTCTTAATGTACTTAATGCGAACTTGCAAATGCGCTTTATTCCGAAGAACATAAAAGCCATTTTGCATAATTTATGCATTGCGATATCATTATTTTGTCAAGTTGGAAGCTCCAATTGAAATACCATTTTGGCTGCAGAAGAGCAGCTATATCATGTGCTGGCAAGCGAAACAGACGCCCTACTCTACTTCGGTCACTTCCCATCTGACCCCGTCAAGACAACAAGAGTCCCAAACTCAACAGGCCCTGAAAAGAGAAGAGAAGCACAGAATACGGAGGTTCTGCGGCTTTTGACTTTGTGATACGCTTGTCACATTTTGTGGCCGCACACACAAGGACGATGCTCCTGAGGGCCCATTCAGTAGCGCATCCCGTGTCACTCACTGTCACCCACAGAAGCCTCCAATTATTGTCCGACCGGGTTGCCACCTATCAACTAACCAGCTCATGGCTGTGGTTCCACGAGGACCAGTACTTGTAGCCTGTATACACAAAAAAAACACCCGCTTCTCCAAGTCAATAGCACTGCATTCAGCATTGAAGTCTCCAGTTCGAATCCAACCAGCTCAATTGTTTCGTCATTTAGCCCCGTGGTGAGGCATCCCGCAGGGTGGTTCCTACTACACAATCCACTATGAGCAGTGGGAAGCTGAGGTTTTTCTGGGTGGTGTTGCAGTATAATAGTGGGGGAAGGGAGAGTAGGGTGGTGTTTGAAAATGATGGGAGTGTGGCAGGCTAAAGAGGAGGGTGAAACGAAGGTGAGGGCGGCTGCCAAAGCGGCGAGGACCTCCTGTCACAGCCAGCTAGCCTGCAAGAGAGCCCGCCTGACAGCTCACATTGTTATCAAGATTCTTCTGCCCGCCTGCATGCAGGCCTCGGCCATGCAAATTCCAACCGAGAGAAAAGTCGATAACAAGAGGGTAGCACCACCTAAAACTGTCTCTGATCCGTGCTCTGATCACATGACCCTAGTGACACCCAGGGCTGAACCACGGAGCCCTCAAATGGCGCGTGTCCCAAATATTCTTTCAGCAGGGATTCGCCTAATCCTTTGATCCCGGGTGTCGGAAGGCAGGCGGTGCAATTTGGACCCCTTTTGTCTGTCAAGCCCATGCCCGTGTTAATCCGTAAACAGGAGTGATTCCTTCTGGCCTCCGCGACCTGTGCTGCTCTAAGCCATCTGTCGCAAGTGGGGACTTGGATGAGTGACAAGCTCGTGGATTGGGGGAAGGAGGGATGGGTGGGGGAGGTTGTACTACCTCCTCTCTCTTGGGGGTCTCTGGCACAAATCCAACCCCAACATTCGTCCTCCATGGCGCTTCCCAATTGTTAGACGGCAGGATATGGGCGCAAGTGATGAGTAATGCACCCTTTTGTTGCCTGTCCTTAAGCCTTGACTCCGATTTGGATCTTATGTCGGAAAATATTAGTGAATGTTCGTGATGTCACCAGATGACATGTGGAAAATGGGGGTGTGGAATATTTAAAAATGGAGTGGACTTGTGGCGGGGGTCACAGGCTCTGATTTCATACCTGACGTGGATTTGCTCACCAGATAGCTGCTAATGGTTGCGTGCTAACCAAACACCATTGTGAAGTGCGCTTCGCAAAAGGAACTTGCTGATAAGAGAGGGCTTGCTAAAGGGAAATGGCAAGACCAACCCTCCCTTCCCCACAAACTGCATTGACTTAAAAGACCTTCGCTGTGAGAAAATTAATCTTCAAAAAATATGTGCTGATAAATATTCAGGGGAAAAAAACAGGAGATGACCTTTTCCGATTCTTTGGGCTGTTATCATTTAGTTATGTCAAGAACAGGTAGTTCAATCAAGCAATCAGCTACAACAAAATGTTGCCGGCTAATATCAAAAGCGGTCTCTATATAAGCTTTAAAATTCATCGCCTGAATTCATGCTTCAAATCGACCTAATAATAGAAAACAATAGTCATAACTGCGACAAATAACTGTTCGAAAGTAACTGCATAATGCAAGTAGTTTATTGTGCAATTTCGAACCATTTTAGTTGGAACTGCTAGTTGAAACAAAGTGGGTATGACATCGCCTTCTTATTTAAAATAATTGTCAAGTAGTGCGCTGCCTAATGCTCAAAAATATTATAAAGTAAATTATATGAAATGTTTTAAACATTAGAACAGACCGGAATAATACAGCATGTTACAAGTATGTTGGTAAAATGAAACTGGTATTGCACAATTCAAGCCACCTATAAACAGGGTTCCAACCAGCCCCCGGACACTCATACTACCTTCTGCTGTTATCACCTGCCGACGCGCTTTGCAGAAGGTGCTCACTTGAGAGCGCCATGAGACATTTGCCTCTCCGTTTAACTGGCGACCCTACCGGACTAACGCTGAACTTTATAGGTACAAAAAGGAAGCGCTACATGCGGGCACAAAATGGCCGCCGGCGACCATGTTGGGTCCACCAGTGTAGCACTTCCCTTTTGTAAGTTTTGTACCTATAAAGTTCAGCGTTAGTCCGGTAGGGTCGGCAGTTAAACAGAGAGTGAAATGTCTCATGGCGCTCTCAAGTGAGCACCTGCAAAACTCGTCGGCAGGGGGTAGGTGGGAGTGTCCAGACCTTATCTTCTGTGGCCGTGGTTCCAACTGAAATATCCAGCCGTAGACATTTTGGCTCTAAGCTGATTATTTTTAAGCCGTTAGTTTCATTGGTTATCAAAAATTACAGCTGCTGATAATATTAAATTGTGCGACCGAAGCAGTTTGGAGTAGGGGATACGGTGTCCGACTGCTAATCGGGAGGTCCTGGGATCAAATCCCGGGGCCGGCAACTCTGACCGTGGTTTTCTGTGGTTTCCCACGGTCCTTCCAGGAAAATTCCGGAGTTGTTTCCGTAATTAACAGGCCACAGCCGCTTCCTTCCATCCCTATCCATTCCCAAAAAGTGCAGTAAAATGAAAGCAAAGAGTTCCAGGCAAAAGAAAAACTTCCCCCCTAAAGAGCCGAAAAAGGCTGATAACGGGGTATGAATTATTATTAATTATTATTATTATTATTATTATTATTATTATTATTATTATTATTATTATTATTATTATTATTATATTAAATTGTGCGCATCCATTTTTAACACCTTTGAAAAATGGGTTCCGTGATTGGCCTTCGATATCGATATTATTCAATGGGACATTCATATTCGGAAATTCATTGAAATTCAAACCTCGACTAGATTCAGTTCGGTCTAATATTAGCAGCTAATAGTTTTATGACCACTAAAGTAGCTGCATAATAGTAAGCGGCTTAGTGCCACAAAGTTGCTACCCAGATATTTCAGTTAGAACACACTCTTTTCAGCTTTGCTTTCCTTCACACTGAAGAAACTGTCATTCGGGTCTTGCCGCCATTTGGAGAGGCAGATCATGCGCATATCTGTCTAGCACATTCCAGTTCGTTCCGTTGAATGTGTTTCTTGTATACGGTACTGTATAAATGAGAGTGCGGGATGATAAGTAATAAAATTGAAAACTGTTAAAATTTGATGATTCTAATCCTGAAATACGTCAAATAATATGTTTAGACCACTTTATTCTGTAATCGGCAATAATTCCGAAGTACTCTAGAGTCTAGACGAAACTTTGCCAGATGTTTCCATATGAAGTCACACATAACATTTGCAATTTTCCTTTGATTTACCATCACGATACACAACATTCTGGCATTTAAAAATTCTTTCATTATATAAGTGGTACATGGTGGTGAGAAAGGTGCGCATTCACTTTCTCATGGACCTATAGGATACTTGAGAAATTCTAAGACGATATTACCCTATAGCTAATTTTAGCGATTAAGAATCCATTATACGAAGGTAATGGCACGTTATGTTGTAACGGGGGTCATCCTGCGGGTTATGCCAACCCATAACGTCCCTTGCTACATGGGTCGCCTGATGCACAGGTTGACCCCCACTATGAATATGATTTGTGTATACGACATCTTCTTGAAAAAGGCAGCTCCCATTCACCATCTTATCTAAATCCTACCCGATACTCCGTATGGCCTGTACGGTATTCACTGAGGGCGATATGATGCTCGGAAGGACACGGAAATGTCATGCCATGCTTATAATTTCCGAAGTACCTTGTGTTGCTGGAGTATGACAACTTCGCTCATTTAAGCGAGCTTCTTATAGACTTCAGTTATCACGGTGGGTGACCCGAATTGGTGGATTCAGATCATCAGGATCTGTCTGTAGAAGAAATATGGAGAATATAACTTTAACATCTCATTATACGTCATGGATCCGAAATCGCCAAAATCATAGTATAAGAACGTATACGGAAAACGAGAGAACGATAATTCTGACGTCATCGTTTCTTCCGTTGTCGCTTTTTGTTGACACTGTTTACTCATATTGTTATGTGGGGGTATTTCCATGGCAACCTTGATGACATCAGATCGTTCTCTCATTTTTCGTACATTAGAATCTGTCAATGAACCTATACAGTATAGGTCTGAGAGAAAGTGATGCGCACCTTTCCCGCCACCTATATACCGTTTTGAGGCTTAATTAACTCATGTATTAATCAGAGAGGAAAAGTCTCATTGTCGCCCAGTATTGTTATCTGCATAGTACAACTGAGTAGTAGTATTTTTCAAATTGTGCCATAAGTAGGCCTATTATGCATATTTGGCTGATTCACTATATCTTCATACACTTGAATGTGAGTCTCACCTTCTCATATCGATATTAAATAGAAGTAAATTGTTCCAATACTTTTTGTCCAATACCATCGTGTGCAAAGACGACTATTGCAGAGTTGATTAGTATCCGATTATATTGGAAGAACCGACACACCCAAAGCTACTTCCCAACTCATCTGGTCGCCATATTTGACTCAAAATGGTACACATTTGCATATGTCTGCAATGGTGTCAACAACTATAACCTTGCCTCTGACTTTCCTCAACTCAAATACCGCAACGCTCACGTCATCCCCATTCGCGACAGACAAGCTTACGTTCCAGAGGCTCTAATCGTCCACCAGCAGTGATAGCTAAATCCTCTCCCTCTAATCTCAACCCCCACAACACCCGCCATCTAAGTGAATTCAACTCCTCCATATCTCTCAAATTACAAGTCGGCTTACTCCTCCATGATAGTGAAGCGCAATCCGGCACATGATGGGCGAGCTCCGTGCAAACAGAGCATCAGTTAAGGATTGGCCTTCAGACCAAGAGGGTTAAGCCAACATGCGTCCGTTGTTATTAGAGCAATTAAAGGAGCAATTATAATCACGACTGTCCTATCAATTGCAGGCATCGACCGTTTTACTGCCTACGCTCCTGGACGCCTGTCACAAGTATAACGCTGTGCCAGGAAGGGCCAATTAAATCCTTCGAATAGCGCCATCGTGGCAGAAAAATCGGCTACCAAGTTCATGCCGACCGCGATTGTTGAATCAGCTTATCTGGATAGAGAGAAAAAAAGTAGTTGCTAGCCTGCTCGTCAGTGATGCGTACGTAATAGATTCCTGACTCAACCTACTGATAAAAATCCGCCCTTGCCAGCAGTTCAAGATAAGTCCCTACAGGACTTTTAAAATAACTTACAAGTTGAATTAACGCGCCATGTTGCATGGGAAAATGGTTGGTTATAAAAATAGGATATTTTTCTTCCCTCGTTTCATTTGTAGCCCTTGACTAGCACTTACGCTCTTCCCCCTTATCTCAGGCGCCGTCTACAGCTCAGCCAAGTCATGCAAGCTTCCTTATTTCTGAGGACTAGCATGAAATTTCTGCAGAAACCCCAACATTTAATTTCCCCCCCTCCCCGATTTCCTGTTCAATGTGTTGTGCGCCATCAATGCCGCTCGCATGTTAACGTTTTTCCATGAAAAGTTGGTCCGATCACACATTATTATTATTGGGGGAAACGGGGTGAAAAAAATGGGTGATAAGGCACCCTTGGAAGCACTAATCAAAATAATAACAATGTGGGCAAGTCACACCTATAATTGTCAGAGTCGGACATCATTCTTGAGGACATACCAACGAACCGTGGCATTTTTCTCCCACACCCCACCCAAATCGTGCCAAGGTCCCAAGATGTCACCTGACAGTAGAAGCTCCCCACATTTTTTTTTTCTTTCCACCCCACCCATTGGTAGCCCAGAAGTGGTTGAGGAAACAACCAGAGGACCCGTTCATTTTTAGCAAATGGTGTGTTTGCGGCTCTGGAGTTGAGGTGGGAGGGGGGGTGTAGCAAACAAAAGTCTGGTAGCGTGCAGACCAACACGAAGCCTTGATTTGCAGAAGTGCGGGCGGCAAGTAAGCAACATGCCGACTGCCATCTACTACCCTGAAAAGCGGCATTCTGGGCGGAGTGGGTGGATGTGTGGCGACCCCTGGCACGTGATTAAATGGGGCAGATAGTGGCAAAGGCAGTGTTACAAGTGGAGGCCTCTCCGACGGCAGCAGGTTGGTCGTGCACCCCCCCCCCCCTTCCAAGCCCCTCCCTGGTGCTTGCTGCCCATGTGTGAGCATGCAAGAGCCACCGCTTATAGTGGCGGTCGTTATGGCAACCCTGCTCGGTATAACTAAGATCGCCGCCGTACCTTACCTTTTTCGCATGGTGTGAGTTGTGGCGGGTGGCAGGGCGGCGGGAGGCGGCGGGAGGCGGGGGAGTTAGGAGTTTTCTCCTGGCGCGCTTATCGAAAAACTCCCTACCTTTCCCTCCCCAAGTGGAAAAGATTTCGAGTGCGAAGAATATACCGGGAAATGTAATTTCAACTGGAGTGTGTTGTCAGCCGATACATCATCCACTAATGCCGCCGAGTCCAGTCCGGAGGCGGCAGCCGCCATTGGCCGACCCATCGTCACGTGACTGGGCCGCCTCCCATATTTCTGTCAACTGCACAGGATGATTTAGGATCCATTTATTTTGTGATAAATCGGCAGAAGTACTCGAGCTAATTGTGTGAGCGCGCGCGTTAAGGGGGGGGCGGGGGCGGGGTGGGAGGTGGTGGAGGAGAAAAAAAAAATCAGCAAAAGAGTGTGGGGGGGGAGGGGGAAGGAGGCGGCAGGGAGGCCCTTATTGCTGCCTACCTGCCCTCTCGCCATTATGAATTCCAATGTGGTGTACGGTTTGTGCAACGGAGACAGTGCGTGTTACCCGGCGCCGGGACCGGCCGCCGCTGCCGCCGCGACCACGGCGCCTTATCCGGCCGATATCCCAGCACCGGTGTATTACCACCACCATCACCACCACCAGCCTCCTCAGCAGCAGCAAATCTCCACTGCTGCAGACTACTCCACTCAAGTAGTGGCCACCTCCGCAACCGGGGCATTCCCATCGCCGGACCAGGCCATCATAACCTCCGACAATGGACTCAGCTATACCAACCTGGATGTGTCGTACGGCCCGGATGGCCACTACCAGCAAGGAGGAAATCACGGGGGTTACCACCACCATCACCATCATCACCACCATGGCTACCAGGAAGTTCCGCCCCCGCCGCCGCCTCCGGAGAGCAACGGAGGTGCCGTGGCGCCCTTCGGTTACCTAGAAGCATCGGCGCCCCAGTACACGGTCAGGACGCATATGTCTCCGGTGGCTATGGGGCTAGCTTCCTATCAAGAGACTATACACGAGCCCTGTCAGATGAACGGTGTGCTACAGGGACCCACGCATCCCGGCGGACATCACACGCACCACACGCACGCACAGACACACCACGCCTTGCAACAGCCCCCCATGTGCCAGCAGAGTGTACCCACCTACAAGTGGATGCAGGTCAAGAGGAATGTTCCTAAACCAGGTACAGTACTCAGGGTTTCAATTTGCATGTTGATCCAGATACGACTTGTCGAGTTATTATGGCTGGGTGCGCACTGACATCTTTCTTCTTAAAAGTGTCGAAATCTGCAAATTCCACTCTGATGAAGGACGGATGACAAGGGTCAAAATAATTATGCATACTTGAAATATCGACGCATTGACTACCACCACGTGTGATTGTGCACGTGTTCGTATAACTATGTGCCGACCGGGGTCGCGAGAGTTGGGGCAATGTCTTCAAACCTGCTTTGTATATGGAGCAAAATGCCAACATGTGCAATCTGCGCGGCATGTCACAGAATGACATGTTATACGTAGATACAAAAGATCTAACGTAACTAATCCTGGCGGATAAGTGACGCTAACAAAGATATTGTCAGTACACTGAGATAGTCTTAGTTAAATCTCCTGAAGAACAACTCGTTCTAATCTCTAACACCATTAAGACTGTTTTTTGTAGACGTTTTTATATGGACATCTTTCGTACTCGACATACGCACTGTTTCAAGATGCTTGTACTGTACTGTCTATATACAAGAATTATACAGTATAACAATTGCGGATAAAGAAAGGTTTTTGATAGCACCGTAAGATTTAGTAGAAATCGGAATTTTTGTTGCATGCAATAGCTCTAAAGTTATTGAACCCAGAAGAATATAAAACGTGACAATTGTAATGTGCCACAGGGTCATGCTATTAATCGGGGTCTACACTCAAGATATGCCACTTTTTCCTGATAATCTAAACGGAAATTAGGTAATTGTTAGATTTAAAAATAATATGTTAATAATCTGCAAATAATGATGCATCTCAGTTTCGTCAACAAAATAGGAATATGAACATTATTATTAACTTGACAAATGTTTTACTATTAACGGACGTGTAATGGTTTTCTCGGGCGCAGACAGAATTGTGTAATATTTCGGGAATGCCATTTTTTATCCCACTGCGGGCTTTTTCCTTGACATATTATATTATAACTCGTGTTCTAACTGTAGGTTTAAAATATTTGAAGCAATTCGACGTCGCAATATGTTGAACAGTATACGATGTCTGAACCTGCACTTCACCTTCTGTCAGAAGCCGAAAAATTATACCAAAGAAGTAATTAGCATAATTATACTGTATAATCTAATACACTGACCTTTCGTCAAGGATATACTTTATAAACCGGATTTCTCTCTCTGACTTTATCCTGGAAGCTAGCTAACCTAATCTCTCTTGACTCACACTTACTGCCAACTTGCAGGGTCTGTGGCTCACCTTTTCTAGATATATTTTTTTATTTTTGCAACAAAAGGCATCCAAAACATGCCCCACTTGAATGTGCAACAACCATATAAGACATCGATATGAGAAACTGCAAAGTCCATATTGAAGAGTTGAAGACAAATTCCGTGTTTTTCAGGAGAGCAATGTGGAAGTAACGCAATTTTTGTCCTTTACGCCACAACAAAATCAAGCTAGGTACTGATACTAGTATAATGTGGAATATTCCAGATGCATAAGGTCCATACTTTAATGTCAACTTAATAATTCCCGATAAATATACACGTGTGTGAAAATTTTCAGTCTTGTGTCAGAGGCACTTTGGGTCATTATTGTCACACTATAAACTGAAAATTTAAAAAAAACAACACAGCGGCATGTACAGTATAGAATCATAAAAGTCGAAGTGTATTGTATATAGGAACAGCCCGCGACCATCTTTTGCATATCATGCGGCCAGGATAAACGACTGCCCAAAACTTTTTTTGACTCAGAATACAAAAAGTGAATAACACACAGAGGTACTGTAGGCTACTAATACATTCTCATTTCCTCGACGAATGTCCTGAATCAGCTTTTAGCCACGGTGTGTGAATTATTATAAATAAACGTCAATATGGCAGTTACATGATTTACAGATTTTTTTTCCCTGAAAGTAGCCCTTTAAAGTCTTACGACGTTTCTGCTTCTGGCAGCTGACTTGCGGAGTCGGAGGAGATTTATCTAAACTACTTAATTTCTAAACATCATGAGGCGTGACTTAAATTTTTATGAAATAATAATGCTTGAATATAACTTATACGCTTGCTGGCAGGGCAATGTTTTGAACATATCCATATTTCTATCTTGTCAGGCTTAAAGCGAGTCAGATACAATTGGCTTAGAACGTTATTACGGCAAATTATTAACCAAAAGGTGTTATTTTCAGAACAGTTCCCCTAAAGCTAAAGGGATGTATATAAGTTGTGTAAGATGTAACATAATTATAGGCTAGACTATGCATAACACAAATTACGCATATGTTTTTATTTCATACAGCCAACAAGTAGAAAACGTGTCGCAGTGCTCATCTCTATAAGCTCTTCATTTCAATTTTTGTGCAGTAATAAGTTCATGAATAGTCATCTATGATTTTTGCAACACGAGTCATTTCTCAAAGCCAATCTGGTGTAGTTCATTACGCCACGCCGGAACTGTCAACAAAATACAGACCGTTCTATTTAGTAATTATACACACTGGCTCTATATTACATCCCGCCATATAACTGGAGACTGCCTTTTTTGAACTCAGAATTGCTTTGCATTGTTTGTACTCTGCAGAGTGCTGCAGTCACTCTTTTCAAAAGGACCTCTCGGGTATTTCAATGGCATATGACTAAACTTGGAAAGTTTAACAGTCATGTGCAGAACTCACCCAGAAGGCAGTAAAGAACGAATTGAGAAACTGAAATAATGAATTGTTGATTAGACAACTTGTAAAAAAATATAATTATATATACGTAGCTGAACAGTTACTTCTACACGTATATGCTCCAAATTGCTTTCTTGTTTGGTCCGCATCGAAGCCAATTCCTATATAGCCTATAGCCAAAAAATAGTGCAGTCTCTCAGAAGTAACAAGATGAGAGATAGCTGGCTTATAAAATCGTCTAATTCCAAGTATTTAAATAACGTTACGTATAATTGAGTTTTATAAAGAAAGTAGTGCACAACATGTTCCATTCAATTTTCTAATATATATATTTTTAATTCTAGCAATTTTAGATACGCTCTCATTCATTTTTATCGAAGTATCGATAATTTGAAGGATAGGTCATGAATGGATACTATACTAGGTGATATTATGTCGCCTAATCACAGCATGATAGCACTGGACAACTTCAAACTGCTTTTGACAGTTAGATTACTCGATCCATTAAGTTTTCCTAAACTTTTTTTAAATAGGTCAACAATTCTGAGCTAGTGTATGATTTAGGCCACTACTACCCCGCCGAAAATAAACTATCATAACATTTCCAACTTACAATCACCTTTTTAGCAAACACATGGATCGAGACAATTCAGCCCAAAGTTTTCATGCAAAACATGCACACTACTTCACACGTCACCTGACAAAATGTACTGCCAGCTCACCAGCACCGATATTAGGGGCCAGTGCGGTGAATCAGCAAAAGATACTAATCTCGCGCAATACCTGACCTTATAAAAAGCAACCGCCTCGAAGTTCTGATTGGTACACACTGCCAAGTACTCCCCACAATTAAACCTCCGCTAATTACGGTTATGGAAATAAATGCACACAATATAGTACCTAAATAATACAGCCAACACCACATTTTGAGGCCACCGTCACAAAGTGACTTTTGCGAACCTCTAATTTATCGATTGGAAAATTGATCATTACACGCACGGTATACATGCCGTGCACCCAAAAGTGTTTCAAAATTAATCCCTTGTTTCTTCTACTTAATCTTAATCTTATCTGGAAGGCATTAAGGTAACTTGCGTGTGCTCTACAAAAAGCTCTTTACAGGAGTTCAAAGTCCACACCAGGCCATGCGCCCCGTTATGCCGTACCGAACATGACTGACCTTTGCGATGCTGCAAAGTGACACGCGGATCTAGCCAATCCGATAGCGAATTAAACAGTGTCGGCTTCCGGCATAAATCATTCTGGGATTTGGGAAAAGTGAGCCGGTGACAGACGTGCGTAAATGACATGTCGTTGGTGAGACGATGCCACCGGAATGAGCTATAGCCACCCAAAAGCGTTTAAAAGTAGCAGTGATTTCAAATAACATGCGTTTTTTATGTCGCGTTTTAAACGACTGATCATCAGTCAGTGTGCGACACGGGCCAACATTTATATGGCATTCAAGTGTAAAATGCCCGCCCATTGGGTCAAAGGGTTGGATGCGGGGTTTTGAGTAGAATGAAAACATGAGATTACAAGGGTGTAGTTGAAAAGGGGCGGCTTAAAGGATTTTTTTTAAAAAAAGGGGGTTCATATTTACAGTGGGGCTTATTCGCCAATTTTTATACAAAATTAATCATCTTCCCTATTTCCCAGTTTGGTCCCCGTAGCTCAGTGGCAGAGCGCTCGTGAAATATACGAGAAAGGTCCCGGGTTCGATTCCCGGCGGGGGCAAAACACCTAACCTTCTCCTGAAATTGGCAACTCCGCTTATACGCCAGATTCCTTGTGCAACTGGCATTTTGGAAGGTGGGTTCTTCATGGATTTACGATCTTCCAGCTCCGCCTCACACTTGGAGCAGCAAATCGCCAGCTTTTAGGGAATGCGTACGCATCTGGAGTCTGCTGGATCCCAAAACGCTATTAGACAGTATATCTAGAGGGTTCAAATTCAACTGTATCCAGGGCGCACGTAATGAACAACCTTGAGAGGAGGGGGGGGGGGGTGCTATAATCGTGATAAGAATCGTATAATGATTTTCTACCAATCTTTCTAGGGGTCGACTGATGGCTCTATCGAACTGTGGAATCAACACTGTCACTTTTTTTAACCCTGTGATCGTAGGCGGCAAAATCGCAGCAGGTTCCCTTCCGGATTTAGGGTTCTTGTTTAGAACAAGGACTGCAGGAGGTCACTTGGACACATGAATCATGGTTATTTTTAAATTTTAATTTAAAGTTAAAATTTTAAAAAATTGTAGATCACAAACATCCAGCCGGCAACTTCATACTACTTGACTCTATCTGTACTGTAAAAAAAATACCAGCTTGCCCTTAGAGTTATGGGTTAATATGTATAATACGAGCCAGCTGTAATGTGTAATATTTGTGAAGAAAAAATTAGTGTTTACCAGAAATTCCATGTCGAAGGGCGTTGTTGGCTGGAGGCGGAGTGGAAAGTAAAGGGGGCGGGTCGCGAATGTCATTTGTCTTATTAAGGTGGGTGGCGAGTCCGAGGATGGTCCGAGGGTTGGTGGTACCGCTACGGCAAAATACTTTTGGAACAGAAATCTGGGAGTCCGCGATGCGTGTGGCGGGGGTGGGGTCACTTTTAACAATTAGTGAAAGACATTTGGTGTAAAAGATGGAATTTCAGGTCTAGCTGTGAGTTTTTTTTAAACAATATGTAAGATGTGACTGGAAGGCGGTGTCTTTTGTGAGTTAACCCATATGGTTGATTCAAGTGGCGGCAAAGAAGTATTTACGAGTTGAGAAAATATGTTTGGTATTGTCACTCTTTGGTGTTGACCTCACATTTGGGCCCATTCGAATGCTCTACAACTCCCATTTTTCAATTTGCTGACAGAAAACCATTAATCACATTACTGTGAAGAAGAGTGGTGGGTAGAATACAGTCAAAGAACAACTTTAGAAAAAAAAGTTGAAAATGATTTTGACACGAGGGTACAACATTCGCCGCCAAAGGCGTGTACCTGCTCGGAATGATATATTCAATCATTCTGGCCACCTACAGTGTCAATTCCATATCATATGATCTCATGAGGGAAATCAGTATAAGACACGTTGGTTAGGTGTATACAGGGCGTCACTCACTCTTGCAACTTGTCTCTAAATATTTTTCGGGATTTAGGCCTATATAGAATTAGTACATGGTTATGCATTATTTCATTTCGCTTGATGACGTCAGGCTCACTTTCCATGAGTTTATATATTTGTAGTCTTATACAGTATCATTTCTTACCACCATTTTTTAAAGATTTTGTGTCGATTTTGGCTTCTCTGTTTAGCGGCATGCTTTCTGTTCAATATTGTCGCATTGTTGTATGCCTGATTTAGACAACAGATACAGCTATTTTATGATATACTTGCCGTTCCACGGCAACAAAATGCCTTCATAATGTATCTGAAAGGCCAAAGTGCATAAGATTTCTTTTCTTTATATTCCTACGTATAGAGCATTCTTATTAAAATTTTGGTTGAAATGAATACGCTGACATTTGCCAATTTACAGTTGCTCGCAAGAAATTTTGCATTTTAAGTTCAGCAGGCGTGTACTATCAGGGCGACGACTTGTACTGATCGAGGAAAAGTTTCTAACTGTAATACAACTTTAATATTATACCGTAAGATCTAAATTTTATAGTTCCAATGAACTCGCAAAATTTTGGATAGTACCAATCGTCTTCCGCTTCTTTTTTTCCATTCGAATATACCAGCAGCCCTTACTAACCATAATTGTAAGTTGCATTAATATACGCTATTATCGGCTCCGGCAAAATATCCGCGCTGAGGTAGTGTTGCAGAAGACCATGTAGTTTTGATTACTTTCGCCCAAATAGTATATTTTATCCAAGTTTAACCATGGAAGGGTTTTGGAAATGTTGAAATTTCCTATATAGACTCGCCCCATTATAATAGGCCTGCATGCAGTCTATATAGTATGATTCATAAACATACAGTCATACACTATATAACTATACAATGTAAAGAGAGCAGATAAGTTGCACACCAAATGGAAAACCCCGAAACTGGACCTATCACAAGTCATTCACTGCTGTCTATAAAAGAAAGTCCAAAATTATAATGGAAAATCTGGGATCCATCAATAGAGCATGCAACATTTTTGTCACATGTTTAAAGAATTATTAATTACAGGATCACCTCTATGAACACACAACAATTATTGCTTTAAATGTTTTTTGCGAGATCTGAAGGATGATTCTATGAAGCGAGGAATTTTAGAATCCAACAATAAATGAGCTTACGGCGGTAACAATTGACAGGGAGAAGGGAGGAGTAATTCCATAACGTACTTTAGGCCAAACGTATCCTGGGACTATGCAACCATCAGTACCCCGCTGTTGTTGTTGTTGTTTTAATTTTCATAAGTTTTTCATTGGTAGAGTGCTATGGCTGTAGTGCGCTAGAATATACGGCTGGACGAACAGAATTGGTAAAATGCATGTAAGTTATTAAGCAGTACAAAATGATGCCATAGTTGATTTTTATGAATGTAGCTTACTCATCTGATCCTTGAAAATAATATTTAAAATAGGGCCGAGAAAGTTTTCATATTGTGATCCTTGTCTCACTGTCAGTGACAATAAAGCATTTGCGATACAGTTTTTCCAATAGCATTAGTGTGACGATAATGACTTATACAGCGAGTACCAACACTGTACAGTACTGCATTAATGCAGAAGATTGATAGTTTATAATGCAGTGCATTTCAGAAATGATCTCACATTCATATATACAGGGTGGTCGAAAAAGAATGCCCTGATTCTAAAACCCTATAACTCGAAAATGTGTAGACATATCTTAATGATTTTAGGTTTTAAATGCTAAGAAGTGTCTAAAGTTTTGGTCTTACCATAGTTTGTTTCGATATGAGCTCTATTTGTCGCTCGGAAAATGTAAAAGCGGTAATCGGTGTCGTGCCTAACCCTCTCAGACATGTCTGGAGCGGTCTGGAGTCACCATTGTCATCCTATCCCATATGGTGCTGGAGATGCCAGATTCTTTCACCATACATGTATGGTATATCCACAGTCATGGGGAAACTTATCATTCGAGACTTCGCACACTGGGAGGCTGAACAAATTAACTTTCCTACGGCAGGTTTGTTTCATGGATGAGGCAACTTTTTATGTGAATCATCAATAATGTGTGTGGTGTAAAGATCAGGTATATCCAGCACCTACGCGATAGGATCGCAACAGTAACTTCAAATATGATTGAGCTGGTGTGGCACAAGACTGAATGCATTCTTTTTTTTATATGCCGAGCGACAAATAAAGCTCATATCGAAACAAACTAAGGTGAGACCAAAACTGTAGACATTTCTTAGCATTTTAAAACTTAAAATTCATTAAGATAGGCCTATGTCTATACAAGTTTGTGAGTTTATAGGGTTTTAGAGTCGGAGCATTCTTTTTCCACCACCCTGCATAATACAAAATCTCGCGGTGTGGCAGTAACGCACACAGTGTTGGGAAAACCATTTAATGTGGCTTTCCGACAGTGTTATTTTACCCCAAGCTTGGTGACTACACATAGGCGTACACACGCAAATTCACCGATGCGAACATGTGAGCTCAATAATTAATAATGAAACACACTAAAGTGTACAAAAACAGAGGTAGGCTATTATAAAAGAATTACACTAACAGGGTGGTTCAAAATTTGCTCACTTCCTCTTGAATTTAAGTTCCCTGAGAATTTCTAAGCTGAAATTACTCTACGAGTCTACGTAGTTTATGTTACAGCTTTCAGGTCCGGATCACCGCATTCCAATTTTGGTTTTGTGATAGAACAACAGTAACTACTATCTTGCCGGTTGTTATAGATTCTCCAAATCACCGTGCTTTTTATAGGCATATACACTACCTGTCAAAAGTTTAGCATCACCCCCAAGCAGAGGTTTTTTTTTATTTCCCAAGCCAAAACTTACAGTACAAATTGAAAGTGTGAGTCACGGTTGAACGCGTCGTGAATAACGCTACAAACCGGAAAAGGAATGGTCTAGGTTCAACAGAGTCGCAGATATTACCTATTTTGTTAAAGAAAAATTCTCGAAAACCTGCATTTTCAACTACTTGCCCTGATCTGAAAATATTGGGACACCCCCAAAAAATGCAGTGGTGGGGTTATACACAGGATGTGATAAAAAGTTTCCATTAAGATTATCTGGACTTTAGAATGGATAATTATGGATAGTAACAATTGAGCTAGAAGGATACCAAATTTGAAGTTCATTTGACAGTTAACAACTGAAATAAATACGATTATACCTTGGACAGTGAATTTCTGTGGGGTCTGGTAAAAATTGCTGCCACTATGTTAATTTCTTACTTAGCGGGATGTAAATGTTGATAATGAACCTGAGGGGCCGCACAAACCCAAAAACAGTTATGACATTAATTACAAAAAATCTAGCACAAAAATAAAAAATATTTATCATGGCTTGCAGATATGCCATTTTCTGTGCATTTTTGAATTAAGGAATATTTAAAGCCATTTTACTTTAATTGCAATGAAATTTTTTATCATAGCACATTGGACTGAGGTCTAGATAAACAATACTATCACATTTTAATTTATTAATAAATAACACCGTTAAATGTGGTACAGCCAAGTGTATCAATTTCTGAAAAAATCCACTTGCGATAAATATTTTTTAATTTTGTGCTAGATTTTTTGTAATTAATGTCATAACTGTTTTTGGGTTTGTGCGGCCCCTCAGGTTCATTATCAACATTTACATCCCGCTAAGTAAGAAATAAACAGAGTGGCAGCAATTTTTACCAGACCCCACAGAAATTCACTGTCCAAGGTATAATCGTATTTATTTCAGTTGTTAACTGTCAAATTAACTTCAAATTTGGTATCCTCCTAGCTCAATTGTTACTATTCATAATTATCCATTCTAAAGTCCAGATAATCTTAATGGAAACTTTTTATCACATCCCCACCACTCCATTTTTTGGGGGTGTCCCAATATTTTCAGATCAGGGCAAGTATAAATAGTAATAAATAAAGGTAAGCATCACGAATTCATGTTTATTATTTTTATTTATGGCAATAAGTAAACGCCGAACACAAGAAAAATTACCACAAAAATTTAAAAAAATTATCACTCGAACTGAAATTTTTAACAATTTTCGGCATTTCTTCTTATATACCCAACAATTGACGTATCGTCAACAGCGCATAACTTCAGAACTGATACTCCTACAGAAATGAGGTTTGGACCAGCCAATTTGGAAAACCTTAACAAATCGGCTGCTCCAAACCTAATATCTGTATGAGTATCGGTTCTGAAGTTATGCGCTGTTCATGACGTCAATTGTTGGGTGCATATAAGAAGAAATTCCGCAATTTTAAAAAAAATCCAGTTCGAGTGATAATTTTTTAACATTTTTGTGGTAATTTATTTTGTGTTTGGCGTTTACTTATTGCCACAAATAAAAATAATAAAGCATGAATTCGTTATGATTACCTTTATTATTTATTAATATTTATAGTTGAAAATGTAGGTTTACGAGATTTCTTTAAAAACAAAATAGGTAATATCTGCACCTCTGTTGAAGCTTTGAAGCAGCAATATTGTCTTAGAAATTCGTAAGGAACTTGAGTCCACGATGATGTACGCACCTATGCTATGTACAAAATTTTATTACTAGCACAGCAATAAAAGGCTATACGCTATTTATTTTATTTTGCTTTTGAAACAATTACCTACAAAAATATTTGCCTTAAATTGTGCAGTGGTCCGCCTTGTCCAAGCATAAAATTTCAATTCAGCTGACCGTGTCCAGTTGGCAACATCACGTGACCTTTGAACCAAAGACCATAGTACCGATAGGCGTCAGGAAGCCCTGCATCACTCTAATATGCCACAATAGTACGATTTAATTACTGACAATACCTAAGTCCACACGAAATCATTAGCCCCTTGTTCCATCAACCGCCTCTCGGAAGTGTTTCATTTCCATCCGAAGAGACGTCATCAAATAAGCTTACAATCAGCCCCCTTTCCAGTAGACCTATAGGCCCTATCGAGTCTAGAATTTTGGAAGGAAACGGAGGGGGAAAGTGGGGTCTTCCACCGAGGCTGCGTGCACATGGCAAAGAACTGTCACCTCTTTCCGCTCCCTTCACCATCATTACCTTAATTAATAACTTGTAATGAGCAAAGGACTAATTACGCGCTCTTCACGAACGTCACTCAGGCCGACACGCACGCTGCAAAGCGGAATGACAGCCCACTTGCCAACCATTTTCAAGCCCATCCAAACTTCCCACGGGCCTCGCCAAAAACGACTCTTACCACTCAACTCCTCCACATTGGGCGAGAGTTTGATCATTTCATGGATCATGTGCTGGGAATATGGCCAAGGAGGTATGGTCAAGAGGTTAGTTGGTTTTCAGGTGTTGGGGTAGGTTATGAGTCATGTTCAAAATGTTATGAAAGTGTTTTTGTGAGTAAGTGTTATCAGGGGCAAAAATATGAAGGGGTTTTGGCACTCCAGTGATGTGTCTCAAATAGCGGTGACATAACCTTCACATGCTACTGTGGACAAGACAATAGCAATATATTACATATAGTTACATATTACATATGCAGTATAGTGCGTGCGAATAACAGCTACACATGTCCCATTTGCCTATGACATTATAACAACATGTAATGTGTTCCAATTGACCATAGCAGTGGTTAGCGATTTTTGGGCGCTATGCTTATTTTTATCTTTTATTTTTACCACTAGAAGTAACTGTACCGAAATAACTGATTAATACTGTAGTAAGCATCTCTCGTGCCAAAACATCGCTGACCATTATGGACATTTCCATTGGACCACACTGTACAAGGTGTTGAAAAATATGCGCACGTTTCATATTTAATTCCCTTGTGATATTCCAATTGCTCATCATTAATTATGGAGATTCGGCTCCATTATTAGAGCGATAATCCCGTAATAAATATTCGTATGCAACTCACAGGCATGGCAAAAAAAAATATATTGCGGGTGAGACAAGTCCTCCAGCTAATACTCAGCAGTATGATCCCCACTATAGCCAAGTGTGACGAAACAAAAATTGTTATGCCATATGTGGTGTGTCTGAAAAGTTCGGTGAATGTTACAATAAAAGCGCTACAAAACAGAACTATTTTCAGAAGCTTTACGAACGATTTCAAAAGTGTGTTGTGTCTGATGGAGAGCACTTCGAAGACCAGTAAAGATAATTCCTATGTATCTCCTGTTTTGTTGCTTTTATTGTAACATTCACCGAACTTTTCAGAAGCACCACGTATAATCTCCGCAATGTAGCCAAAATCGTCATAATCAACAAGGTTAATCTCTTCTTGGAATATCGCAAAAAATACTATACATAATTATGTGAGAAAGTAGGCAAAGTATGCAACACCCTCCCACACATGATAGAAAAAATACTATGCATAATACGTCATTCTGTTGTATTATACGGATCACTTTACGCATATACGTATTTTTCTGGAGGTCTCCGAAATTACAGAAGCCTGTTACCGGCCTTATAAATAACCAGAACACCGCTATATACTTGCGTTATACGTACAGTACAATTTACAGTGTTTCTTTACATCAAAATAGCATGCCGATCAGACACCGACTTTCAAGCCAGACCGTCGCGTGCGTGAGTGCTAGCCCACCTATTTTGGCTTTAATGAAGGGCATATTAATAAGAGAAATTAGGGTTCAGTTCAGGATGGCTTATATGGCAGTTAAGAGGGACCATGGCTCTCCAGACAGGACACAGGTCTTCAGCGTGACAGTCCAAACTGTCGCGTGTTTCCGTTCGTGATGACGACCCCATACTACACTATACAGTATGCACGGCCGATACGGGAAGAGAACGGTTGCTGGCAATTTACACATCGAAATGAGCATTTACATTGGGAGTTCAATTTACATTTAAGCGGAAAACGAGATGTTGACAATATTTTACTCACATGCAACGAGTGCATTGCTGCTTACACCTGTTGGTGCCATTTTCATCATTTGCGTTTGGGTAAAATCCAACGGCCGTGTGTTTATGTAAGAGCATACATTGTATAGTGTAATACCCGTAATTTTTAAGTGACCTAAACTAAAGCGTATAAAATATTGTTTGTGCAGAGTTTTAATGAATGGACGGGAGCGTGCGGTTCACCGGTGTTTAGTATATTAAGACGTTATCATCACGCCAAATGAACATTAGGCTCAAACATGTGGTAGGCCAACAGTGTGAAAGAATAACATTATCTACCGTACTTGAAAGGAAACACTGAATCTGTTGTTGCCATAATTTTTGATCGAGTGCATTAGTTCTACCCCCAAAAAAGCTCCACTTTTTCACCTTCTCAGAATGAGATTTATACACAGTGTGTTCCAACTGAATTGTCCGCAGTGGTTATCAATTTTTGTCCCTAAGATACAGTATTATGAAGCAGTGCACTTTAGAAACTACTCATAGAAGTTATGTATATTTTGATGTTGGTCATGGCTTGAATGGAAGGATCCCTTCAAGGCCATAAATAATTTGAGCAAATAATAATATGAAAGACATCATTTTTGTTTGGTCTTTTACGTAATATTTTCAGTGCTAATGGTGTTTGATAATGTGCGCTAGAAAGGTTAATGTTAGTAGGCCCTACTGCAAACCTAGGATAAAGAGCCGAGATATTGTGGTCAAGTGCCTGCGAATTTTCAATATAATTTTTGCAGTTTTAATATTAATAGATTTGGGATATAATGCCCCAAATATTTGAATGATGCATTCTTCACTAAAACTGATAAAATTAACTTTACAATTGCGCAATACTTTTGCACCATGGGGGCAACCCTTCAAAATGGGAAGTTACAATGGGATAACTCACCAAGGTCATTAAATATTCAGTTTTAGTGCTTAATATATCACTCGAAAAATTGGGCACCTTTTATACTAATGCCATAAAAATTAAAATAATAATTAATTCAGATTCCTGGTGCCTTTTGTAGCCATAATTATGTAACTTGAAAGAATTGCGAGTTCACGGCACTTTGACCACAATATACCAGCTCCTTACCTCTGGTTCTCAGTACAGTACTAGCTTTCACATTTCTAGTGCACTATCAGGTACCATTGTCTCTAAAATGTCAGTTGACCAATGAAAATAGGTGTCCTGCATATGACCTATATTATTTGCTAACATTCATTTCTCTATATTTTATGCTATTGGGAATGTCCTATTTGGAACTAGGAAGTCCCCGGTCTAGGAACAGGGTTACGTTCCTGCAAATTTCCATAAGTCGGATTTGTACGTAACTCGGATCCCTGAGGAACTGTACGGATCGCCGTAAGTCGGGTCGTTCGTAAACCGGGGACTTCCTCAGTTCCTGTAGCCTACTAGTATCCGAGGTCAGTAATTACACCCTTTTTGTCAGGCCAGGCCTTGCTTAAAACAGTGCTTAAAACTATGCCCCATTCAACCTAATAGAACCAAGTGATAGTCTTGATAACACTTAAAAGTATCCGATCAAAAATAACTGGCGTAAATTTGAGTCAGTAGGCCCACTAATCTAGAGCCTAGGTCAAAAAAGCACTAAACACTGCGTAAACTTCATCTGGAACACAATGTATATGAACAATTAAAAGAAGGATTATGAGTTGGTAGCAGAGAGAATGACTCAAATATACTTTATAAGTAAACATTAAGTAAACAATTTAAAATGCTTTCAAATTTCAACCAGTTGTGTCCGCTCCAACGCGAAAATTATTGAATAATTATGTAAGTGAACTCGTTGGAGCCATATAACGGATCTGCATGATACAACAGACTATTATTATATTCATTTTCTTTTCTGGATAATTTTTAATAAAGGGAATTAGAACGTGTCACTACATTTTATTCACTCATGCCTCTTAGAGTGATTGTTAGATACCCCCTGCCACAATAATATACTGTCACACAGTTTTGCTGTACACCCTCAAAAATGCTAAATATTACAAAAATAACTTCTGCTATCTCTCATCAACATAAATATTTAATGAATAGAAAAAGGTTCAATTAATTTGCTCTCACTCACTTTTAAAATACTTGCTCAAGTACAGTGTTGGTCATATATCGAGGCAACCGCCAGCGACATTTTTCCGAAGCGGCAGAAGAAGGAAACTTGTTCGCCCGGCTTGTAGTATGCTTATCTTCGATTCCTTCTTCTGCCGCTTCGGAAAAATGTCGCTGGCGGTAGCCTCGATATATGACCAACACTGTACACCGGTGTTAGCTCTCAAGTTTTCACTTCTTTACCAAACTACATGACTAAAATAATTATATGTTTTAAGCTAATTTCAAGCTGTTACAAATGGTTATAAATGTCATAGAACGACATTTAAGCAAAACAAAATATATTGCATATAGGCTACTGTTTTTTTAAAAATACTGAAGTTTGGGCCAAGCGTGTCCTGGCGCTTTCAACAACAGCAATTGTTCCCCTTCTATGGGTGGGTCTATGGGCGGAATTTTCGTCGCACTGCTAGTTACTGCTAACTTAGCAGTAACAGTGCAGTGCATTGATACTGCTAAGTTAGCAGTATTACTAGCAGTGGGACATAAATTCCACCCTATATGTGGGAAGGGAGTACTGATGGTTGTATAGAATCAGGATACGTTTGGTAAAAACATATTATTTTCTTGACAACCAGTAAAGTAGGTTTACATGGTGTTACGGGCAGATGCAAAAATAAACATTAGTCTTACTATGCTGTTGACTTGGTATAAATATGCAATATGTCTAGCCGACTAGCTATCGTCCTATAATTGCGAAGAAGCTGCTTGTTTCTTTTGCATCCAGTCAGTGTCTGGTGCTGCAACCTTATCATCAGCACATTGTTTTGTGCTCAGTATAGCAAAGTTGCCAATAATAATAATAATAATAATAATAATAATAATAATAATAATAATAATAATAATAATAATAATAATAATAATGATAATAATAATGATAATAATAATAATGCCTTCCCATGTGCTTTTTAAAAATCGTGCTTTTCCTCCGGGGAAGGCCTTTTTGTGTGATCGACCTAGGATCGATTCTGCGAGGCGCAGTATGGCAACCAATATAGGCGCGCCTGTTGCAAGGAGAGGGGAAGAAATTGGAGGAACGAGATGGGGCCAGAGAGAGTGGAAAAAGGGAAAGAGGGGGTGGAGCAGGGTGGAGGGAAGTGAGAAGATGAAGGAAAAAGGACGGTATGGCGATTGGGTGAGCGAACCTTCACGGCGCACTGGACATCCAAAATGTCCCTTGCCATTCGACCAACTCCAAACACTTTTCTCACGTCTTTTCTGGCACGTCCCCTCTCCCTAAAACCCAATTAAAAGACCTTCCAAGACTGCCATTCCACTCCGATTCCTCCAGTGCGAACAAATGCACCGGGAAATTACACCTTTTTCTGCAAATGGTCTTTTACCACACACTCTACAGGGTGTTTCTAGACTGGAAAAAAACACCTTATAAGTGTCTATGAATTCGCCTGAAATGCAAAATGATGATAGTCACACTGGAGTGATTTCGCGATATGAATGTTTGATGATTGCAGATTGAAGACACTCGTTGAAGACACTGTCGATGTTCGACAAAATACTGAAAGAAACATCATCTGTACGTTATTCAGGCCATATTTCTCTTGGGCCTCATCTCAACCTGGGTGTGATCTTTGATGAGTGTTGTTCGAGCATGCCGTGATTGCGTGAAATCAAACTGCTGCCAACACACCACTCATTAGCTGACAGGCGCGTATGGTTGTTCTGGTCACAGAATGCCAACCGGAAGCAAGCGGACATAAATAGCCAGGTATGACGAATATTCCGTGTGAAGTGTTTGCAGTAGACTATGGGCTTCCGTGCTGAAAAAGCCTACCCCGTGAGTGGGTTGTACCTTCAGAGAGAACCGAGGGAGGTTTTGGATGCCAAGCTACTGACGGCCACCCGCAGTGCTCTTGGAACATGCCAATTTGGAGCACTTGTATTCGTTGCACGTACGCCTTATGCTCCGGATGCTCAAGTTTTGACCGTGTGTTTCAAACTTTTGGAGAGTTTACGTGAAAAAGGTTGGATCCGGTTTATTAAGATGATCGATTTTCAATGGAAGTTTCCAAGTGAATTCAGTGCTGAAATCAGCATGTGTTTAGGTTGCTTGCAAAACAGGGTGCCGAACACCCGGCGATCCAGGGAAACAATTGTTATGATCAAGCTTTGCTCCTTTGTCTGTTGTTTCCCCTTCCACCTCCCCAATCCAGATCCCAGTCACATTAATGCTTCTTATTACTGCCAGCGCCTTTGTCTCGTAGTGATAGATGACGACGTGCGTAAGGTCCACAATATCTAGCCTATATAAAAACAGAAGGTTTTTCGGAGGGTTCCCTGCATTCGATAAAACTAGACGTAAATGCATCACAATAACTAAACCCGAATGCTTTTATCTTGCTTGTATTATCCTCTTCTCTTTCCATCGCCAAAGTGACAGGGTTGGAAAAAAAGGGTCGCTCCAAAAAGAATTGATTTTGGTCTTTTATAAACTTCTGCAGTAAGTTATAAGAAGCTTGATTGAATAGTCTTGTAATTCATATTTCCAAATATTACTACAATTTAACTTTATGATGTAGTTCATACTCAAAGCCGTGCCATTGGAGAGGTGAATGTTTTTCTCAATAATCACAAACGTGTCCCATTTGTGGCCCAGTTCTATATATTGAAAAATTATCACAGAGAGGAATGTACGTAAATGAGTTAGGCTTCTGGGACTTCCAAAGCGAAAAATAAATAATGTCATGTGCTCAGTTATCTGAGAAACTGAATTGAATAGTAAAATAACGACTTGAAGTTGAATGTAATGCCATTGATTGGAAGCGAATAGTGAATTGAAGTTGAATACAATTTATTGAGTGCTCAATGAATTGGATAAATTTGCTTTGAAAAGAGTTACGTCCAGCCCTGAGTACAACCCCATGTCTTTTGATGAGCTCTGGGACCAACGGTGGCATGGGTTCCTGGAACTTCACCAGGTGGTAGCGAGCTTATTCCTCCCCACCCACAGGCCAGATCCCCGTCAACAGACTACTAGATGGGTTCGAACCCGGCCGAGGTCGGTGACTTTTCTCCGGGTGGTAGAAAAGTGAGAGTGCGCCTTCCTTCGGAGGGGAAGTAAAGCCGTCGGTCCCGTGTGCTTGTGACATTGCGCGAGTGCACGTTAAAGATCCCCAGAGTGGCCAAATTTCCAGGAGGAGGACCACCCCCTGGCGTCGGTGTTGAGCCTTAGAGGCAGAAATAGGCTGACGTTAAGCCCCACTGAACCCAGATACAACTCTATAGTTCATACATAACTCTGGACTACTGATCCAGCTACAACAGTACATGGTGATGAGAAACTTCTGGAATGGTTTCTGATAGGCCGATTCCTTGACCTGCAGGTTACAGAGACTGTACTTATTCCCCTCACATAAGATAACATGATTGTGGTCATACATGTGCTAGTTTTTACAACTGGTTGTATAAGTGAAATATCCGTTTCATCTAGCGATTTTTTGGGCCATAAGGTGATCATTTATAAGCGGTTATTCTAATGGTATTGTCAATCAGAAATTCATTGCAATTCAGAGCCGGAACGTATCATTCAATTAGGCCTAATTTAACTAATCCTCTCCTTTAGAACTGGTGATAATAACTGTTGAGTGTTTATTGCAGATCAATGTACCGTCTACATCCATCGATACATTTCGATGGCATTGTCCGTTCAATGCCCCCTTTTCCTCCTTGGTGCACACCAGCTTTACACAGATTTTAATTATTTCACTTTTCTTGTTTCCATTATTTTGATCCACCCAGGGTTGTAAAAATGTTGGTGAGCCGAACGGTTCAACACTGCATGTAGCCTAATCCAGAGCACTGACGAATTTCAAGAATGTCAAAACTTGTGACCATAATGTATGTGGTGCTTCTCATAACGTGTTTTGTGAATTGTCGAAAAAAATCGACGGACTGAGATATAATACTCCAGTTTATGAATTCTTTCAGAGACAAAATCAAAACATTTTACTATCATCTTCAAGCGAGAAAGGATCAATATAAGGGAAAATCACGATTGATTGCTCTCTAGAAATGCTAGACTCAGTCTCCTTCTCGTTGACGCAGTTTTATTGACACAAACCCGTTTTCAAAATGTCCTTCTTCAAATCCCCCATCTTTTTGATATACGTCACAAACTTCTTGACCGTACATCTACACCGGACAGCTATGTACCGTGATTGTTTTCAAAGTGATTTCACTTTCGTGTTTTGTGGTGTTGACGTAATACCATTCATCGTGCCCACCACCTTATTGATATACCGGTAAGAAAAATCAATAACTGCGAAGTGCATGAACCAGCTTAGTGAAAATGTCAAGCAAGTTCTGTATGCCAAACTGACGAGGAAATTCTCGCTCTAAGGATTTTCTTTCTTGAGTGGATAATTAATGCATTCTTATTGATCTTTGATTTGCGACTTACGCCCACCAGTGTAGGGTATTATCGAGACCTAAGCACGCAACTATGGTGTTGTAATTACAGTAGCCCTGAGCTCAACTAATGTCCAGTTCAACTGACCGTTAAGGTTCATATCACTTAAACAGCAGTTAACTGCCCGATAATATGGTTAAAGATTTAATATTACAGTACAATATACAGCATAATTTTTAAGGAAAATCTTAGCTTGCCATTCTCTCAAATTCTTTCTGACACCCTGTACCGCTCGAGTACCTTTTTTTTGTGTGTGAATAGAAGCCTTCCTACATAATACACTCCTCTTCTTCTCGTCCGTCCCTTTCCCCTGGGCCTATCCCTTCTCCATTAGTTTAATTGACTGGTCTTAGACGCCATCAAGTTTTATCGGAAATGTCTTCTTGACGCCGATTAAATATGCCACGGGATCTCTTTTGGAAGTTTGATGGCAAGAGCGACGGAGAAGGGAGGGAGGGAAAAGAACTTGCTATATTCCAACCAGTTCTTAGGCTAAATTAATACTCAAGGAAAAACTCATCGGACTGGAATATGAAAGAAAATCAAGTTTACCCACTGTAATGCTTGTGACAAAATATGACTTAACAGTAGGACAAACGTCGTCGCCTACAATGTTGAAATGTGACCCAAAAATTTCAGTTAGTGAAAACACACATCATGTACTATGGGGCTCAAATTGTTTTGGCCTCTTTATCCGGGTCTTGAAGCAACCCTTCACACACACATAGCTCTCACCGTGGGGCATGTGCGAAGGGTTGCTTCAAGACCAGGATAAAGTGGCCAACACAGTACACGCAGACTTTCTGCTGATTTCATTTACTGTTATTTTGGTTGTTGGCCTCACAGATCCATACAAGGAGCTAAGGGACTATCGGCAGTGAAATTAGGGTGACAGTTGATATCGAATTAGTGGTATTAAAGTCCCATCCATATCACTTTTAAGAGCACTTTTAATTGGACAATGGCTAGGAAAAGTTAAACGGCACAGGTACTGATTTTTTGGGGTCTCTCTAGCCATGCTCTGCACTTATATAGAATCACCTAAATTACGTACCGAGATCAAGTTCGGACGAAAACAATGTCAGAGGCAATAGATTGAACTGAGGAAACTCATACATAGCTCTGGAACTGTAAAAAGCGATGTTAAATGAAATAATGATATAGTAGTCTATGAATAATTTACTCGGAACTATAACACAATTAAATATTACTAGATACATCACAATAAATAATAATTATAGACACACGCTACATAGTTTGTATCAAAAAAGGAATTTTCCCAAAGTTAAGTTGACTTCAGTGCCAAATATAACCATAGTCTGTACGTATTGCACTGGTTTGTGAGAAAATTAAATAGCAGTTGTAGCCGTAGCTTCAAAAGTAGGGTATTTTCATCGATTTTCATGCTCTACTCGCACATTTAGGCTCAGCTTGGGCGCCCTTCCGGAATGTTAAGAAGCCTATTAAAAACGAGAACTCTGAACTTAATTTCCACCTTAAGAACACAAACAATACACCTGCTCTGATGGACATATAACGTCGCGTCATGCAGAAAAGAAACAAGACAAGTCCACCCTGATTTGAACTCCGAACTTCGGCCTGGCTGGCTGGCTCACCAATAGACTAGTGCTTCTGAAGAAAAAAAAAATTGACGACAGCCCAGAAGGGTGTAGTGAAAAATTCTTCTGCACATGACACTTATTTCAGGTGCATTAGGCCACAAATTCCTCGTCTCGAAGTGTGAAGTACCGGAAGCGTCTATTGTTAGTTGTTTTCTCGCCAATTCCAGCAATATTGCCGCATACTAGGAGGTCGGAAGGAATCTGCTAGTAGAGGTTAGAAAGCAGGAAGAAGTTAACACATCTATTGAGGGAGGAAACATTCTAATAATACCAAAAACTTTACCATCAACATTATTATTAAATTGTTCGTATTATTAAACTCCCCCCTCACTCACTTCCAGCGAGATATTTGTGGTAATGCACATGAAATGAAAATCCCACATTACCATTTCAGACGAATTTTTTCAAATGTAGGGTGATATTCTGAGTTTTTTTTGTCTTGCACTCTCCTGAACTTACCCGTAAGCAACATCTACAAGAAAAGTATACCTCTCCAGGTGTTTTACATCAATATGGTAGAAACACACATGTTACCTATTAAAGTAATAGCATCCAGCAAAGGAAATATGGCAACACTGTATACAGTACTAAATTGGCATGGCCACATCGCCACATTAGGAAAAACTAGACTTTAAATAAATTTCGAGTGGCTGCTACTAGTGCTAATAATGCAGGTAATCTTTCTGGTACCATAATAGTATTGGGAACAAATCTGTTGAACCGATTAGAACTGTATTCGAACTTTACGATCAGCTCCCGTTTATATTGCCAGTTGACGCGGGATCAACTATAGCATTGTCAAACTTCAGTACCAATCATTTGTATTTACCAGATTACAAACTATATGACAAATTGGGTGCTTCTAATATGTTGAATACTTGGTTATTTGGGAGCGATATATTTTTGTCTATGACTTGAGGCATGCTATACTGGGTGACCCAAAAGTCTGGAGAGATAGGTAGGCCTAATCGTATTGTGGGTTAGCACAACTGGCAGGTTGTTGACAGTCAGTAAAGGTTAAATTCTTGGATGGCAAGGTATAGGTGTACGGTACTCGATGAAAATCCCAGATTTTAATCATCTGAAGGAATGCATCATCAATAATGTGTTATGATCGGCGGAAATAAGGTGTTACTGCATCTTGTTCATGTGAATCTCACAAAACTCGTCGAACTTTATACTGCTAATTATGGACATACTCATGCATTATAGTGCCGCTCCATCTCCCCTAATGTTGTCCGTCACATGGTATCCGTATAGAAACCGGTCAACCCGAGTCAACCTGAGTCAACCTGCCCCATTGCTAGTTGCATGAACATTCTACCGACTGCTAGTCCAGGAAGAAAGAGCAATGGCTCCGACTTCTCAAGCTGTGCTAGGCCCAATACTCCAAATCTGGCTATTCCCCTGTCCGAGGCCCAACCGACTCTCTGAAGGTAGACATGTCCGAAAACAAACCGGGCATATCCTTGTAATCCATGACCACCAGTAAAGAGTCAGCGACCAAAACTACCGAGGAGGTCTGACCACTGACATGTCCAAAACACTTTTAAAAAACCCACCACAAAAAGAGTTAATTTTTTGTCATCTTCTTTAAGTGTGGTTTAATGGCACTAATACATAGCTGGTACCAAAAAATGGACTTTTTCCCAAAGTTAGATCATAATAAAATATACAACAATTCCAAACTACAGGATGCCTCTTAAAGGCGCCTACTCGCTATATTTCATTAATATGGGGATAACACGTGTTCTTATTCTTCAAAATAATTGCTATAGTTGGATTATGTGTAAAATCAACTGCCACCTACAACTATTAAAGGTATTGCACGTTTTACGCCGGTTCATTTTACGATGTTTCATATTAACGACCCTTTAGAAATTACATAGAGAAATGAGAAATTTGAATAATGCAAAGTATACATGCCTTTTTCAGGCAGTCTCAAAGTGGTGGCCATATTTTACATACCGTTTTAAATTAAGGTCTGCAAATTGTGAGCGTCATTATACACCCACTATACTCATGCTAACGCAGGCATTTTTTCAAATCATTACGAACCATCAGGTATCAATATTATTCTTGGCCACGCGATCACAAAGTTCCTCACATAAATGGTTGTTCCTACCTTAAGATCCCTGTCCTCTTCAGCACATATAGGCCTATAATCCAGTATGCAATCAGGGATGAAATATTTTTTGTAGAGAAAGATTACAGCTCAATGCTATTCACCAGTCTGTGAACTTCTACACTGGATATGGTGCAAGCTTCTCATTGATAGTCCTCGCTCTTCACTAGCTTACTTTAGTACTGTACTGTACAGTACACATACTGATTGAACTGCTCAAGGTAGTCCGAAGGGGCAATGGTGTGGTGACCTATTTTACTTTGCATAGTGCTTGTATAGGATGCCCTGTATAATCGAAACTCGGCCATGTAAAAATAGCTCATTTACTAACCACCTCATCGGAAATGTTCACCTGTGATGGATAACTCCATTAGGATAAAAACATGCTCAAATATCTGAAACCTCCAACTTGATGGGCCTAAAAAGAAACCTTGATTCCTACAGTCCTGACGCTTTTGGCGAGTTGTTTCTTTCCAGATGGCGATTCATCTGGTTCCCGGAGCCGGAAGGTGAGCAGCCACGACAGAAGAGCGGTCGTCCAGGGAGCCAGAGAGCGCCGTAAAAAAAATCCGAAGAAAAACAAGCCAACCTAAAGGCTCTTGGGAGCCCCCTCTTGAAACAGACTCCCTGAGCAAACGGTTGTCGAGTAAATTAAAAGGCCTTCCGGCTTGTTGTCTTTTCAGCCCCTAAGCCTGGGGATTATGGGTACGGCGGCGGAGGAGGCGGTGGAGGCGTGGGTGGCATCGGCGGCGGTGGCGTCGGCGGGGCCGTAGGACCTGGCAGCACGGGCAGAACCAACTTTACCACCAAGCAATTAACTGAATTGGAAAAGGAGTTCCATTTCAACAAATATTTGACTCGCGCCCGGAGAATCGAAATAGCCTCCGCCCTTCAACTGAATGAGACCCAGGTGAAGATCTGGTTCCAGAACCGGCGGATGAAGCAGAAGAAGAGGATGAAGGAAGGGTTGATCCCGTCGGAGGCGCTGACTTCTACGGGGGCCACACAGAGTTCCAACACGGCCAACGCCTCACCCGGGGCTGGTGGGCAATCAGACAGTGGTGGGGCATCTAATGGTGATGTGGTCAAAAGTGATTCGCCCATTACGGATTCGCAGTGACCTAGAGCGAGCGGGGTCTAAGACAGTACTATGGAGTGCTTCCGACAGCTTGAGGAGCTCTTTTTCGTTCTAGAGTTCATGTTCTGTGCGGGTACACTGTCCACCCTTTCTTTTCGTCTCTCTTTTTGTCGCTCTTTCAAAGACTCCCGCTTCGTGGGAACGCTCAAAATCAAAAAGGAGAAAAAAAAAATTCAGAAAAAAAATATGTTCACGCCATGTACTATGTACGTATTTAAGCGTCTACTCAGGGAAACACTGTAACTCGTGTACAGAAGATACCCCCCAACTGTAATCAACCTATTTTTAAGAGTGTCCAAAGTTGTCAGTCTCCAACTTTGGGAACATCTCTGATCCTCTCACACGTATTGTGCACCAGAAATATATAAAAAAAAGTGTCGCAAGTTTAATCAACGAGCGCGTAGGTTGAGGGCTGCCTGATTGGTCCAGAACATATGCATTCATCCTAATGGGAACGAGTTCTATTTTGCATTGCCCATACTTAAATGGACGTCTGCATTCATTCGTAAATGTAAATAACTCAAGAATTCTGAAAATCACAAACCGTCACTTTCAGATTTGAGCCCTTTCCGTCCGCTCTATTAACTCACATGTACTGTAGATTGTGTGGGTTATACCTCAAATCTACAGCGCATACAGAACGTGACCCGGAGGCATACGCCTAAACACAAAAATACTGGGGCACCACCTGTATGATGTTAAAAATTTCTTTGCGCATTCTGGCTTCAATCCTATCCACACACTTCACTATCTCCTCCCAGCCATACCCCTAAAAATGAGATTTTCCCAAGTTGCGAACATGTCATTGTCATTTAAACACTTGTGCTATTTATTGCGGTTCTCTTGCAGAGAAAAAATAAATAAACTGCTGGAATCAAACGTAGTTGGTTGTAGAAAAAAAAATTAAGGCAACGTGAGCTTAGTCGTGAATATATGTGATTAAATGTATCGTTGGAGCTGTGCATGAAAACTGTACCCCCCAGAGAGTAAGTATGGAGATGAGTGATCGATGCCATTGTTCATCTGTTAGGATTTACATCGCAACGTTATTTATGTAAGAAAAAAAGGCAGTCTTCGGCCGTTTTTTGCTCACATTTTTGCTTTCTTGTCCAGTAACAATCGCGCCAAATTCAGTGAACCAGATGCTCAACAGATCATCAAAAGGGCACAAACACATTACAAGTAAATCATGCGCGTATAAAACAAACTTGGCTATATTTGCACATTGTTGTCGACGCAATGAAACCGGAAACTGGAGGGGAAAAAAAGTACCTGAACTCCATCTCCTTATTTACTCTCCATCTTTTGCATGCTTAATGCCGTTCACGTGGGGATTGTCCCTAACCTCCCGTCTCCAACATGTTTTCGGTCATATTTGGCTAGAGGCTGGTGTCGAAATCTTGTTACATCCCCCCCCCCCTCCATCACCCCCGAATTATTGTGCTAAAATCCGTGTGGCAATGCAAATTTCATTGCCGCGGCATACACACAACCGAATTACTAGGATAGGTTATTTTTTAAATGTTTTATAAACAGAATGGAAGTCGAGGCAATGTATTGTGGAATGGTAACACTCGACAATGCTACGCGTCATGTAATACGAGAAAGACACAAAAAAAAATGATATAGCCTATCTTAGACCATAGGCTGTGAAATACAGATGTTCCTTATAATTCTACAGAGGTGTCGTACTTTTTCTGTACCCTGGCATCCTCATTTGAAGTTCCAGGGGTAGGTCATGTACAGGTTCTATTTTGGCGATGGTGAAGCACTTGACCATGGGCACGGCCTCGATCCATGCACGGGCCCTGCAAGTTCCCAGGTAACGATGCAAGGCTTCCGCAACGCAATGCTTCAGGAACTCACGTAAGCTACCACTTATTGATCACTTTCCTACATTGGAAGGGGATGGTTGGGAAGTGGAAAGGGAGGTGGGAGGAGAAGAAGGAAGAAGAAAAAAAAAAGAACTTGGGAAGAAACTTTGGAGATATTGGCTTCAAAAGGGGTTTAGGCAAGGCAATTTTTTGTTTCCGTCTTCAGGCTTGGAATAGTAGGATACGACGATAATAATGTTTAAACATCCCAGAATATACTGTCCATCCATAGGAGAGGGGCTGACCTGGTGTATGGCCGGCCACATAATGATTACAATTTTAATCCACATACACAAATTGTACACGTATAAGTGTTTGAACAGCTGAGATATTTACAAATAACAATGACTTAAAATAATGCCAAAATGTGGGGGTAGAATTCACTATAAAGTGTATATGGAAATGTCAATGAAGGAAGAAATGTAATAAAAAAACCTTTATATATAGTTTTGTCATCAAAGGTCATACCTATACAAGCAGGTACATGTTTTCCAAGCTAAAAGCTTTGTAGATTGAGAATAGAACCACTTAACGTGAGGGAATAAAACTTCCAATATCTTATTGAAATGAAGACTTGAAATTCAGATTGATCAGTCACATTTTAGCCTAAATTTAGTAAGGTTTTACGTTATGTAATCCTTGTTGATTACTTTTGAAGGCTAAGTCATATTTATGAGAGATTATATTTAATAATTGAAGCAGCGAGAACCAGAAGTTGCTAAGTCCATTTTTGGCGACTTTGAGATAAGGGCAAATTCTAGGCCTCTATCAGGCATATTTTCACTGATAGAAAAATGTTTTATACGAGCCAGATGATTACAAGTCCTCTTTTCAGACCAGGATGCTCTTAGCACTGAAGAGAAATTTCGTGCCAGATGTTGATAAGTCCAAAAAAGGTCTTCATAAAAATGTATTTAGAATTATTGTCATCACATTCAGGCCTAATAAAGGGACTAAAATTAATTTAGGAGATATCATTTCCCTGAATTTCCTCATTTAAGTGGTTAAAAATTTAAATTTAAAATTTCTACAAGCCAGAAGTTGCTAAGTCCAAGACAGAAATTATAATTTTTCTCCTGCAGTGTAGGCACTAGATACTCAATATTTACATTACATTAACTTACAATAGTAGTGATACCACAGAAAAATTACCGAGACTCTATAATGTCAACGAAAGGTACAGTACGTCAAACATTATTTGAAATTTTCAAACTGCTCTCCGTAAAAATGGCAAAAATGGACTTAACAACTTCTGGTTCTCACTGCTTCAATTATAGTATAATCTGTCAGAAATATTTGAATAAAAAGTATCTAATAAACGATACAGAAATCTTCAAACTTCAAACCCTCCTGCCTTGAAATCATTTCAGTGTGAGTCTGATCATTCTGCAGATTGAGTTTTCAAATTTATATAGTGTTGAATCATTCTGGATATAGCAGACTTCAAGGGACCGCGACAAAAGTATGTTATAATCGAGGTTTGTTATAGCCAAATCGCCACTTATGCAACGAATACCGTCACGAAGTTTTCTGTTTTCCACATGCTTATAATGCACACTACTGCATATTGACTAATGAAATCCACCCAAAATGCAATATTAGCTATACTAAAAATTATGCAGGACCAAAAAAATCCGCAATTTTCTTCTGTCGTCTCCATTTTTCCAATTATATACCAGAAAAAGCATAATTATTTTCCCTTCAAGGGGCCAAGAAATGGTCTGTTATACCCGAGGTGAGGTTAAAATGAGAGAGTAGACCATCTTTCCCTATCCTCCCACTCAAGTCCACTATGCACACCCATTCTACCTTCCATATTATTTTTCTACCTTTCCTCTAGAGACCCACCCACTTCGGATCCACTTGCAAGGTAAGCAAACGGAACAATAGTCGAATTGCAGACTTCTTATCTCATCCGTCTTACAAGGCTCTAAGGGTGCCTCTGAGAATGGTCAAAATTTGACATCAACAACACATCCCAAATATCCCCACGACACCTGGTCACTGGAAGAAAAACAACCAAAAAGGTCATCCTCAGATTTCAGCTTTTCCCACAGCTCTCTTTTGAAAAACTTGTCGCCATCTTTGAACCAACTTATAACAAAACACTCCAACTGTCCGCCAGAGATGAAGACAAGTAACTCGCACCCTTAGATCTAAATTGGAAGAATCTGCTCTCTTTTTGGGGGCGTTAATGGGCCAACCCATTTGTCATAGGTTGTCAAGTGGTGAGTAGAGCGGTCCTTCCCTCTCCTAACCCCTCTTTTACCTCTTCCGTACCAATTAGCAACAAAGCGCGGACAAAGTCCTGGAGGTCCTGAGGGAGACAACTGGAATCAGGCAAATCACAGCTGGCCACCAAAAGGTGACAGGAGACTTGTACAAGATGGAGTACTTCCCTACTCCCTTCACTGCTCATTTGCATCCAAGGTGCACTTTCCTACAATGGAACAGACGGACACGATTGTGACCCGATACACGTGCATTCATCCGACATCGTCGAACGGACCTGTCTCGTGCTCGTCTCGGTCTAATTACCTGTTCCGCAATCCTGCCAGGGCCGAAAAGTCATTTTAAAGGGTATTAGTCATTTGTGGTGTACACTGCAGGATCGCCTTGCACGCAAACTGATTTCTCCGAAACAATCAAGTCCATCGATAAAGTAAGGGCGCAACAGTGGGGGGAAGCTATAGGGAGAGGTGGTGGGGAGATTATCCCCTTATACCTATAATATCCAATGCTGTGAAACAAAGATATCACTTTTGTTAACCCCCTTTTTTTCACCTTTTTTCCACCACCGTGGCATGCATGCTTTTTTTTCCAGAATGCTGCACGAAAGAAATCAGTGCGGGCAGTCAAGGTTCAAATGTAATCAGTGTACGAGCCTGATGGTAGCATAGGTTTCTCGCTATTTGATGCCAATTTGATCGCGATGCACGTGTGATTCCATGCTTGTAAGCTCTCTGTCGCGTGAATATGTCCAGATACAAGTGCGCAGGATATTTTTGCATGCGTGTCCCTAAAATACCATTTATCAAATTATGGCATCTCCGGTCCTCAGCCTTCATCCTGAATTGCTGCAATTGCATGAAGTCGTCACGCGTTCCGTCTAATTCCAACGGCACAAACCTTACCTAACCCACACTTGGGCTGAGTAAGCCCGCGTAACGAAATCCCATCCATTCTCATCCATCATCCAGAGGTATGAAACCCCTTGTCATCACTGCAGATTCATTTGCAAAGGACTATATTAATCAAAACCGCCAAGATTGTTTCCAGGAATGTTGCTTGTTAAGACACTTCGAAAAGATGCTGACGTCGTCATGTGATAGTGCGGAATGTATAGCACAGTTTGAATGCTATAAAGCTGATTTTTATGAGACATCGTGGACATGTTGCGAAGTTAACGATGTTGTGATGTGACAAAACTGAACATTCATTATTATGAAAGTAGTGTGACGTCCCATCAACCATCACTAGAGGGAGGAAGTGGCGCATGCGCAAGAATCTAGAGGGAGCTATGTGTAAAGTCAGTCGTGTCTGGCCAGAGTAGCAGGGCGGTCTAATAAACGGTTGCTCCGTACTCATTGTATCATTGGATCAGAGGGATGACCTGAGGAGGTCAACTCTCAGAGTACACTCTTAACCATTTACCTTCTCTAGAGAGGGTAAGAAAGTGGCAATTTTTTACCTTACATTGTAGGGTAAATATTCTTGGGTAAATTGATTCTAAGGTAAATTTTGCATGTATTACCTTAGAAAATAGAGGGTAAAAAAGAGTGTAGGCAGAAGACAAACGACTTGTACCTGAAAACTACCAGTCAGCCTCCCACATATGATTTAGTGTAAACAATAGTGTGCTGTCAGCTATGCATCCCCTGAAGAATGATAGTACAAAAGGGGTATAATAACTAACTAAATAAATATTAATTTCTTAATATCTGTTTCTGATAATATTTACAACCTACAATATTTTATAGAAATTATTTATGTACATGATTACAAGCGTGGAAATGACAGCAGCAATGAACTCTTCTGAAAGTGTAGGTACCTTCTGAGAGTTAGAAGCAATATTTTGGCTATGCACGTTATATTTGGAAAGGTTTGCCGAGTTCTTGAGAAAAAAGGGTTACCTAAATCGGGGTCAGGTTACATTGATCACATGCGAGCCAGCAGGGGTTCATCCCCGTGCTTGGGGTAGGCGTTTCTTGTAAGGTCAGCTTGCATGAGCAACTTACCCCCCTCTGAAAGGCCGCCATCAAGGGAACAGAAGCGACGTCTGCTGGCGGAAGTTTCAAACTGTACCGAGCAATATTTTCCGGCATGCATTATTTTTCCGCGCCCCCTACTCAACAAGCATAGCACAAAATCCTTGAAAAGCGTTGCCCTTTTCGAAAAAAGCAACAACCCCCCGCCTTCCTTTCCTCCTCATTCAAAACGCTAGCTTTCGTGCTTATTGATTGGCTTCTTATGTAATGAAGTTTGCGTGCTGGTTCCAGGCGAGATTTGCGATTCGGGGGGTTTTGAATGCGGCCCACATGCGAACCGCAAGCTTTCAGACGGCTACTAACGGGGGGAGGGAGTGGGGAGAGGCAGGGGGATGGGGAATTACTCTGCTCTTTGTCGTTGACTTCGGACTTTAATGTGGCTTTTGGTTCCTAGTGCATTTCACTAGTAACGTCCGTGGTCACGTCAGACTTTTCTGGGTGATTTTACTACATACTGGTATCTCATGTGGGACAAATGATCCCTAATAGGTTCAAAATTTTTCCAGAGGAGGGGCACAACGAATATGCTACCGTTACCAGGAATTTGTTCATTCGGACACTCCCGGGAGCGAGGACTTTGCCATAAAAGTGCTCATAACTTCCGTGTATACAAACATATTCAGTTAATTAAAAACATGTCCCGAGGTGTATATCAGATGTATAGTTTACAAGAATAAAATCAGAAAAATATGTAATATTTGTGGAGATATTTTATTCGAATCATTCTTATGGACAATTACATGGGGTAATGTGATTTAATTTTTTAACTTGAAGTAATAGTCGGAAAAGAAAAAGAAAAAGAAGGTACCGAGGTGTATATCAGAGGTATAGTTTACATAAATAAAGCCAGAAAATATGTAATAATTGAGGAGATATTTTATTCCATCCGGCCGCGCCCGACCGGACAAATTCCTGGTAACGAAAAATCTTCGCTGATTGAAGTGACAGGGTACGTTTTCGTCTTTTACATAGCCTGTGTCTTGTGTCAACAAAACTCCGGCACCATCGAGGCCTACAGACATGCTCCTAACCTTCCATCAACCCCTGTCATGGCCAGGTACCCACGTCCAAGCCGTTGAAGATGTGGCATTTGGAAGGTACACGAGGTCAAGGCTGTCCTCTAAATCTTCAGCTCATCCCGAAGTGTCATCTCAGTTTGTACGACACCCTCCCGAACTGTTCTTTTGTTCTGTCACCCCCTTTTTCTGCAATGAGTGGTAGTGAAATGGAGACCACGAAGGAACAACAAGGCACCTACATGAGAAGGGGGCCGTCATGTAAGCAGCCACCAAAGTGTTTCTTTCCATGTTCTCAGTTTCGGCCTACGTGTCATGCATTTTGTGAATCGGGTTGATATCAGGTATTACTGGTTGCACACGACGCAAATTTTGGGCTCGTGTACCACCCTCGATCTGCGTCCCTTGCCATTCCTCCTCCCCTATTCCAGAAGTAATGATAGAGGTCGTTTTCCTTGTACCGGTAATGATCACCAGGTACAGTGGTGGCAAGAGTCTGACCTATCAGGTAAGTTAAATATTTTCTCACGTGTTTCGGAAACCCCTTCGATACGTGATTGCAAGACTTGGAGAGCTCGAATGGCAGATCTACATTATTATTTTGGGCTAGATGCATGGGACTATTGCCAACCAATGTTACACCATCTTCGTACAATTGATGATTATTCTCACGAGGCGGCTCGTATAAACCATCACAGAAGCACGGCTCGTGTCACAGATGAAGACTAGGCATTTTGAGTCCGAAAACTCTGTAAAATAAAGGCACGGAGTTTACTGAACTCATATAGTGGGCCTTACTAACTGAATAACTGACAGTCCATAAATTACATGTCACCTCTAGTTTGGTAAATCCAAATGACAGCTCTAGGAGAGACTGAATGAGTGTGCGACGTTACCCTATCGAAGGCCAACTTGATTTTTATTTCAATGTCAAGCAAAAATAGACACTGCTATTTGTGTAGATCCGGCATATTTTCGATACTAAAATACTGACAGGACCTAGTTAGGTATCGGGCAAAATTCCCCCTCCTCACCATGTCTGGAAATGGGCGTAAAACCCCCTCCAAAGAGGTGTCAGGGCAGCGTGACGTAATTTTAACGGGGGTTCACTCTAGTGTGACGAAAGCATAACATGGGGTGAAGGAGGAAAACGTCAAAACCATTCACTTACAAACATGAACTGCAACTTTTCAAAGGTAACTTTGTTGTCACACAGGCAATTAACATTAAGTGAGGGGTTATGATTGGTATAATTTAACTAGAAAATTAAACACTTCTCCCATTACACATTCGGAGACACCAACTTCTTGGGTATCAAGCAGCTCTCAAAAAGTGACCAGCTCGTGACCACACGTGATATATGCTTGGAATACTGTTATAGTATAACCTTCCTTTCCACCCCCCC
>KZ538279.1:124259-136995 GCA_000934665.2 Catajapyx aquilonaris
CCCCCCCCCCCCCCTCCCACTGCTGCCACCTTTCATCGTCCGTGTTCCGGAGTGGATTTTGTTGTGTTTTCTTTTCGCGTTATTAAAGTTGTCATCTGGCACGATGTTTTTCCTCCTGGTGATAGCTAGGAGCATATTTAAATGTTATTACGTTCATGGCTGTTCCTCCAGCCGCGATAATCATGATGGATCACTGGCGCGGAGAAGTTCACTGCATCCATCACAGGCCGGTCAGCCACTCGAAACACCACCCAAATACCACCAACACCTCTCCTTCCTCTTGTGCTCTTCTTACGCCTTTACCATACACGATCCTATATAGTTACATCCAGAGTCGTTGGGTTCAGTTGCGTGGACTCCATAATATTTTTTTTGTGACATTTTTTGTTGTTCCGGTGCACGAACAGGTTGATGTAATCGAGGCAACAATAATGGTGGAAGATTCTGCAGTTTAAACGGCTGTCAGAAGCGTTTCCTTGATGAATTTGACAATAAATGATGAAAATGCCTGGGCGGTTAGCAAACTTCGTCATGAAACCGCTCTGGGACGCACTTATTCGCTATTCGACATTGGCGACACACCTGCCTGATTCCGCGATCGCAAAACCATATTCCAGAGTTAATTATGGAGAATAAACCATTATTTTCTGATTGGCTTCCAAATAGGTACAGATGAAACGCTTGAATATTTGAATACCAGATGTAAAGATTGGTTATTGACATTAGCATAGTCATTGGCTCAAATCTGCCACCGTCATCAATCACAGCCTAACTTATGCATATGAGAATGTGCATTGCCCGTAACACCCCCCCACACGTTTAGGGTTTCGCCATATCAGAATGATTTGGGTCACCCTCCTAACAGTCACTCCCCCCCTTCAACGGTTATTATGCCTTATTACAACTAATTACCCAAATTTCCCGCCAAAATAACAGGCGAAATATCACACGCCCCGGAGGTTTTATCTTATCGCCATGAAAACTTCAAATGGGTCGAATCGCGCTGAATTCGAATCGCGCTCCAACAAAGATTGATGGATTCGATCGGTGAAAAAGTAAACAGGTTACACGAACGTAATTTCTGGCCTCTAAACAATATTTTCTTCCGTTCAGTAGGCCAGTTTCGATATCTGATTTTGGTCTACACACTCACCCAAAAGAAAAAGGTAACCTGAACAATATGCGGTTTAGGACCGGAAGCTTTTAATGTTTAAAAAAAAGGGCAGCTTTGGGTCGGGGTCTTGCTTGTGTCATCATATAACTTCTGCCGGTACCTTTGATCCTAGTTGCTCAGGACAAACCCTAGTGGAAATGCGAGAAAAAGGCATCTGTTTGTTCCACCGACGATTTGGGAAATCCTACCCTCCAGCTAAAATATTGACCCTAGAAACTTCAAATCCCTCCTATGCATAATGAAAATGGCACCGTCTCGTCTCTGATGTGGACCTGGCTATTGGAGAGCTGGAAACATACACCGAAAAAAAAAAATAATCCATTTTCATACATGACGTCAAACTCATCAGACAGGATCGATTTCTAGGGTGATGAGGGGTTGAACCAACGACAATGCTTACTTCCGTGTAATAATCCTGAACAGTCAGTTAACAATCAGCCTGAGCTTCGTTAACCCCCAAATTATTAGCCTGGTCTACAAGAAATAGGCCGAATGGGAGCAAACTTTTGTTCGACCCCAAAGATTTTTGAGATTGCCTCCCAAACCCTCCCCTCCCCTCCCTACTGGCGCCGGCTCACGCAACACCATGTAGCGCCCCCGCTATATCAGATCGTGCACGGAAGAGCCTCTCTGATCCCAACTTTTAGCATGAGACTTGCAGTTGGCTATTGATGAAAATCCGAGAGGAAATGCTGCGTGCTGCACCCGACACACAACTGGGGAATGGAACGTGCCCGCCCCAGTCTGTGTGGAAGATGGAGCCACCAGAGATTGTTACTGGTGGCGACATCTATAGTGGGTCATGTTGGTTCGATTCCAGGTGCCGGCACTACCGGTCATGCTGAATTGTTTTGTTATTATTTAAGTTTTGGCAATGTTAATGAACTATTGGGAGAGCCAAACTCTTATTTTTACAGAGTGTCCCAACTGAAATACCTGTTAAAGTTAGGGATTGGCACTGTGCTGCTTATTTTGAGAAGTTGCTTTAGTATAGGCCTTATACTTATGGATACCCGTGATATAGTCCAGGTGCTAAGGGACAAATATATTTGGCCCAAACTAATAGGGTTTCTTGGGCCTTTTAGGGGAATTTTCTTTTAATTAACGGACTTTCGATGTGGCAGAGGTTGAGAACCGCTGCTCTAACCACATAAGTAACTTCGGTCCGACCCATAGGGATCGAACTCGGAACCTCAGATGTGGAAGCTGTGGCTCTAACCACTTCACCATCGCGCCACCTGGCTGACAAACGTATTGGCTGATAATATTGGGAAGAGAGGGGAGGCGGAGTGGTGCTGTGGTAACGCACGTGCCCACGGATGTTAAGGTCCCGGGTTCGATCCCAGCCCGGCAGCCCGGGGTTCCCCCCTTCATCTCGTGCACAGTTGGGCCATCTCTGGTTTCGTCTCGGGTGGAAATTTCCGCTAGACTAATCCACCCGGGGGAGTTCACAAAATGACCAGAATATGCGACATTGTACTTGGACTTTGCACATCCCCTCCTACTTACCCTTGGAACAATTAAATAATATCATATTATACGGTTCCAAAAATAGTGGTATTCCACTCCCCTAAAAAGGGCCCAAGGCCTGATAATGGGGTACTGTAAAAAAAGAAGGAAAGAACTGAATCATACATCCAAGTTTTTATTTGTAATATTTGTAATTCAGGGAATTATTTAATAAACCCTGCTACAAAAAATAATGATTGTTGGAAAGTAACTGCTTCTTGATAACCAGCTTATTGCTGAAATAACGTAAAATTGGGCACTATAATAATACTTTTTACAGTTCGACTTTCGATTCCAATTTAGCCAAACATTCTCGATAATTCAATATTATGATCAATGCTACAGTATATTTTTTCTCCATCCGAATTAAAATCATTTTCATGGGAAATTTCAGATCACTGATTCTGACTATGGTTCGGCATACTTTAAAATAATATGCCTCGATAAATGTTCAAGTTGATTGGAAAACGTTCAACCCATTGGTTTCAATTGCTGCATCAAGAACTATTAAAGTGTTTCAAGTCCAATATTTAAAACAACCCCAGTGTAAAAATTGGCTATAGAATACTGCAAGACAACAAAATAATATTTCGCAATTTCTTATAGTGCTATTACCGCCCAACCTATAGGTATTGTCATTGTGCAGGTCCAGCAGGTGTTTCACTTGATTAGAAGATTATCCAATTAATTTTACTCACAAAGGCTGTAGAATGCAAAGGAAGGTACTGCGCGTACTGTACACCCTCAAAGCCTTCACTATATGTGCGGAACAATTATTACAGTGGTGCACAGTGCTTTTCTTCTGATTAGTTCTAACAACGCCAACGATCCGATTTGGCGGCAAACTTCATTTCCTTCTGTAACAATATTGACCTGAGCGTTTTATAAATTGTGGTGGATGCGTGGACCAGGTGAGAAGCTGAATCTGCAGTGTTTACAAGACGCTTCTGAAATGAACATTCATGAGTACTTGTCAACATCTCCAGCCCTCTCCATATATTAAGAGACTCTGCCTCTGGTTATCTTATCTGAATAATAAATCGTGCCCATGTGTAAAGTTGGTTTTGTACTTGAATTGGCATCATTAGTAGGAACTTGGCAGGCTTATTTTCCCACTGTTATCTTGACGTACTAATCACCTTCCTGAGTTTACGTTCATTCAATATTTCAAGATTACATAGTGTAGAGGCCTGGGGGGCGACACGGTGGCCGAGTGGTTAGCGCCGCAGCCTTCCACCTCTAAGGTCCCGAGTTCGATCCCCGGGTCGGACGGAGGATATTTATGTGGATAGAGTTTCGATGGGTTCTCTCCGTGTTCGCGTGGGTTTTCTCGGGGTTCTCCCGTTTCCTCCCACTATCAAAATCCATCACATTACAGGCAAATGATTAAAGTCGGATATTCAAAAGATGATCCCCTAAGAGGCCCAAGGGGCCTATCACGAGGTATCCATTATTATTATTATTATTATTATTATTATTATTATTATTATTATTATTATTATTATTTTGTATGTTACTTTTATAAAAAGGTAACTATTCAGTAGTCTCGATTCCCCAATAGGTACTGTACGTACGCTTTCTTTATAAACAATAATATAGCATACAAGGTGGTCCAACAAGAGTGGCCACTGATTACGGCGGAGTCTTACCGCAAGAGAAGGCAAAATGATGTCTTCCGGGATCGATTTTGCAGCGGCCCACAATTTTTATTGGAAGTGGTTCCTATATAATAATATGATAGGTCCATAAATCACGTGATGCTGCTAGGGGGAGGGGGGGTATGCCTCAGTGTCACGGTTGATCACATTGGGGGGGGGGGGGTTTCTTAGCATATATCACGTGACATTTATGGGTCAATAATTCAAAAAGGTGCAATTTCATTTCCAAAAAAAATTAATAAATGAAAATGTTCTTTAAAAAAACCATTTAAAAATGCAAATAGTTATCTGGTGTTCCCACAAAAATAGCGGCCGAGATCGTAAACTTATATTTCACTTTTTTTATGGAAATTATAAAAATGCTGTATCTACAGCACACAGTTAAGAACACAGAGTCTACTTGACCTTGACGAACTAAGTGTGGCACAGGGTGCAGAACCGAACCAAGTGGCTAGCACAGTTCGCAATATAAATGTAAGTAATACTTCAAATCGCTTCAAATGCAATGAAACAGAAAATGTGGAAATTCAGAGTATACTCGAGACCTATCCGTATATGCTGACATCTGACAATAAGTAGTGTACAGCTATGAGTGCATTAGAAACATGGTATAGATGGTCCAAATCATTCAAATAGGTTATTAAAATAATGTCTTTGAACATCTGACTCTACCTAGGGGCGCCTGTGGACGGGTAGTGTCCATGGACGTGACGAACTCTCTGTTTGGTTTATTCCACCTAAAACGTGGTAAGTTTAGGCTACAAACTTTTAGTTCAAATGAGTAAGCTCTTTGTACCTATAATAGCACACGTACTTGAGCAAAAATTGGTATTTGAACTGATTACCTATACATTTACCAGGTGCTACAGACGTGACGCACTGATCTCGACACTTCACTAAATCTAATGTTTAGAGCAGAATTACACGCCTTCAAGCAACCAACCCAACAGGTTTTTGATTCAGCTTCTCAATATGGCTGCATCAGCAAGCAAAAAGACAAAAGTCCTGCACATTGCTTCTTCCTTGGCTGCTTCCTGGATGATTTTATAACAGTTTTTGTCCACGGACGTGACTAGAAACCTTAGGACCAAAATTCCTCTTGCAATAAAAGTGATGCAATTTGGAACTTCAGGACAAAGAATGCACTAGCCTTTACCTTCAGTATTCTTTTCTCCGTTACTCTAATATAAAAAATGACATAACATCTTATGCCTTGCATAAAAATTGACAAAACTACGAAAGTGAAGGTTGGGACACCCGGGAGGGGGCGGGGGCGTCGAAAATGGCCCAAAAGATGTGTCACGTGATTTATGGACGCCCCATAGGAAAAAGTGACACTCAGATTTGAAATGTGCCTACCTGTTTTTTGAGTACCGGTAGCGAAAAACTGGCCAGGAAACTGGAAAAATTGCAGTTTCTTTTCATTTGACTTAATGGCCACAAGGCCATAGGATCCTTACAGAATTTTGATTTCAATTTTTATGGCAATGCCAGATGATGCCCAATTTTAGACTTTTTATCATCATCGAAAAAAGTCTTATAGAACGGCTCTGTCCAACTTTCTGTCTGTCAGTCTGTCTGTGGACAGGTATCAGGGCCTAAACCGCAAGGGATAGCCGCAAACGGTTGGTTTTCAGATTCTGATTGAGAGTGACCAAATCAGGTGTCATTGTCAACTTCCGGTTTTCCAGGTTCGCTCTATCCGCACAAGCCTACTTTACGGGCGGGTTATCGTTGGATTCCGAAATTATAGTTTCCGTGGATTTCTGACCATATATGTCGGAGATTTACCCAAACAGGTGTCATGGTCAACTTCTGGTCACCCGCCACTCCCGGTTTTCCGGTTTCACGCTATCCTCACAAGTCTACCTGAAAGAATTAGAAAAAGTATGTTCTAATCACGCTCACGTGATTTACCAATCTTGTTTTTTGAATCGTATATTGATCACTTAAAATAACATTTAATTAAATCAATCTGCGTGACTAATATGACAATACTAACCTTAAAATGTGGTATTACAATGTGGAATTACTGAATGCATACGCGCATTTAAAATTTTATTAAAATTATCATTCGTGATAAATTTCCTACTCAAAAAATTTCTCATCGTCTACAATTATTGAAGGGTTCTCTGCAATAGCCAGGTACGTTAAATGAGAATTATAAGTTTTGAGAAAAACGCACTTGAAAATTCTGCTAAAATACTGTAGTAGGTAGTGCTGTTACATGTGAGTCCGTGTGTGTCTCTCTTGAAGATACCATAAGTCTCAAATACACCTGAAACATGTTGTTACCTAGCACAATTTGTTTTTAAGAAATAAATAGATTGTATTTAGAAATATATTTCATTTACCTGGTTCTTGCAGTTATCCCTATTGGAAGCGCACCCGGCCGCCTTATTTATTTGATATCTTTGAGCCCAATAAGAATACCACAATGAAACTTACACCAATGAAAGGGTATGAACAGGGGATTACTGCAAAAATGTTCTTAAATTTCAAGTATATTAGGCTCGTGTCAAGGGTCCCAAACTTTGACTTGCTAACATGACACGTAATTTTAATCGGATATTTTTTTGGCTGTTGTCACCGAATTATGCGTACCGTTTAGAATATTGAAAGCCTCCTTTTTCATGTAGGCTATGTGGGATGCACAGTTACTGAAATAATCAGGTTATTGTGAGCATCAAAATGGAAGAGTCCCCCATTTTTGACCTCGTCCTTGCTCGTGACCTATAAGACACTAGCGGGTTTTAAAAATATGTCGCTTGGACCTTGACTAAATTCGACCATAAGTTCTAATCGGTTTTCTCGAAACATGTTGTATGGATTGCTAAGACGTGGTCCCAAACAGCTGGACATTAAACCGTGAAGGTGAGTATGAGTGGCATGATGATAAAATTAATGGAAGCATTGTTTGTTGACAGGAAAAGAGCACGTTAAGAAAAATAGCATCACAGCTACAACAGAAGAGAAAAAGCCAAGGAAGCAGAAGCAAGAAACAACGTAGCGTGAGTGCAGAAGATTCCCCAACATTTTAGATTTGAATTGCCAGTAGAGAAAAGTAACGAAAGGCGACAGAATTAACGTAAATATTTTTGAGAAAGGCATCGTAACAAGCATAACGAAATTTAGGTAGTACAGTAAAAGTAAGTAACCGTGATTGCTCACTGAGATGATGTGTGATGGGAGCCAGTAGCGCGCCTGGCCCTCGTCTGCAGGGTATCAATGACTAATCCCGGACATTAATTCAGTTGACAATGGAAATGAGCGAAGCCGCATAGTAAGCAAAAGAAACTCTGTAAGACGATCAGTTGGAAAATAATCCATAACGGGAAATTGGAAGGAGAATTGGCCAATTGACATGGATTGAATATATTGGTTAATTGGGCAATGAGTAAGACTCATGTAGCTCCTAGAAGTTGAACAAGCGAAGCATAGCTAGATGGCCACTGGATTCAGCAAAGTAAAAGGCGCAAAGCGAAAGCGTCAAGAGAAAACTACACGTACAGTGTTGGACATACATCGAAGCATACTGGCAGCGACATTTTCCGAAGCGGCAGAAGAAGGAATCTTCCTCGCCCGGCTTGTAAGTATGCTTATCTTCGATTCCTTCTTCTGCCGCTTCGGAAAAGGTCGCTGCCAGTATGCTTCGATGTATGTCCAACACTGTACGGCAAGCGCGCAGAGTTTGGGTCATTAGGCACGCGCATGACCAAAGGTGGGATAGCGAGCACACCCACAAGCGCGAGAAAAGTAAAACGTATCTTTGGAGAATTGCCTAGCTGGTGTCACGAGACACGCAGTATCTCCCAAGTAGGTGTTACAGGATGCCTCAAGGTTAGCCAACGATAGGCAAAGCCGAAAGGGAATCCCAAGGCCGAGCGCAAATCATGCGACATTGCAGCGACTAGTTGCAGGCGCAGGGTACGCGCGCCGCTTTCCTCCGAGGTCGCAGGGGTGTTGCAGGTTTCCAGCACTGCTTGAAAACTCCTCTCTCTCTCCCCCCCCCNCGCCCCCCGCCATCGGAGGCAATTTCCAAGATGACGGCGCCCAGATCGGAGTGAATCTCCGTGAATATTCGATACAGAGTGTTGGAAGGAGGGCCGTGTTGACTCATGAGCACGCTGCCCAGTTTCCCGGGGGGCCCCACGAGTGTAGAGGACCCCATGCTAATGTTGTGACTTGCTGGAAATGAGTAAATACTAGGCTATACTGTACCAAAGTATGTGACGCACCGGTTACGTCGTACCAGTACTGGTGGCCCATGGAGCGTGGATAGTACACAAACAGTGGTCAAGAATGACCTCATTCATGAACTGTGAGCGGTATTACTGCCCTAAAATTATGGAGTACTGTACTGCAATTCCGCGCCTCGAAATTGCATGATTTGCGTCGGGTGTGCAATGTGACGTATCGTCGTCCGAAAGCTGCGCGCGCATCCTCTCTCGGTGCAACAAATAGGGGAGACGTCGTACCTTCATTGCATGATTTGCGCTCGGCCTAAGGAGAACGTGCAGAGAAATAGGCACAATATAGGTAGTCATGGACGACCTCAGGGAATAAATAGACGGCTACCAGGTCGAGGTAGGCGGTCTAGTCGAACCGAGAGTGAAAGTTACGACTTTAGTTTCATGAAACATCAAATTCTTGTAGGAAGAAAAGAGGGTGGTTCCCAAAATGACCCAAGATAAAGGAAGCCACAAACGCAGAGAGTACAAGGCGTGAGACGTCACGACAATGTCAGTTGGACATTATCGGCCAGTGATTTTGAAAATGGCCGTAGCAGAATAATGAAGATGAAGTTGTTCAAAGATGGCCCGGGGTTTGGAACCCTCAGTTCAGAAGGATCCTAGTTGAAAAAGGGGGAAATCTGATCCAAGTACACGGGGTGGAAATAGAACTGTTGCATATAAGGCACGTAGTGCTGCGTAAAAAAAANGGGGGGGGGGGGGCAAGAACAAATAGAATGCATGTGGTAATGAGCTCAAGTGTGAAAGATATACCTATGGTTAAGTAACATGGTCATTAGTTTTAAGTTCGTGGAATGAACAAAGCTAATGGCAAATGGGCAAGATGTAATGGGTAATCTAGCCACGTAATGGGATTTAGACATGATAAATGGGTATGTTTTGGTTATACAGTATACGTTCGTATATTAATACAGGGTATTAAGAAGGCTGATTTAAGCATTGGGAATGATGACAGGGTCGTCGTCAGCACATATGATGGGATAAGGGAAATATTAGCTGACAGGGGATTAGTCAGTAAGCGAAAGGACAGGTATTGCGCAATGTGAGATTGCGGAGAGGTATGTGTAACGGTAATCAAACGACCAAGAGTGCAGATAATTATTGTTTTGACTTGTAAATCACCATGAACCAGAGGCTTACCTCAGCAAGAAACCTACTATAAGAACGAGCGTAGCAGAAGACCAGTCACCACAGGAGAAGAAGACCTACACCACAAGATGGGAAGCACATAAGTTGGCGTCAGTTCGGGAAGTCACTGGTGTTGGAGATCTTCGCCAACAACCCCGAGAAACCGGAGATCCAATAACGGATCGAAGCTGATTGTCCGAGCCAAGGAGGGAAGTACCGGTGCAACCGTGGACATCCTGATCCGACTCTTCGGGCCCGTCCAGAAATGGACAAGGCTGATGACAAGTCACAGAGGTCTGCATCTTGAAATTGAGAAGGAACCACCGCCAGAAGTAGAGTGGCCCAGTCTGACGGATCGAAAAGAAAAGAAGAAAACCTAAGGACCACAACCTGAACACTATATTGGAGGTCATCACGGATGACGCGGAAGGCTTTGGAGAAGACGAGCAAATCTTTTGGGCGTTAAAGTTTTTGATAAACGCTGTCTCTGAAGTAATAAGCATGATTGGGTTAAGCTAAAACTTATTCTTGGTTGCAAGAATAATAACTTTTAGCACAGGTGGGGGGTATGTTGCAAGTGGATTTTGCAATCCCTATCTTAATGAGTCCCACGTGTATCAATATCGCCACATTGGGCAAAAACCAGCTGACTTTGCTTGTGCAATAGGATGATTTCCTCATACAGGTATTGTCATGCACAGTCCAGTATACAGGGTGTATCTGAACTCAGTGCCCCGACGTATATGACTGCCTTCCTAGCCACCAGAGGATCGATTTAAGTATACGAGTCATTATGTCTGGCCGCCGCATTACAGAGATAATTGGCCGCAAACATGTAGTGCAAAATATCCTGTCTGTTAGGCCACCCATCGAACCCTCCCCCAGCCAGAAGGCTCTGGAAGGTCTGGGGGCCGGACTTTGTTGGTTTGTTGCCCACAGGTGGTAAGGCCTCTTTGGCTAGTTACACCAGAAAATTCGATTTAAAAGTCAGAAGGAGCGATTAGGCAAAAATCGCTAAAGAGTGTATCTCCGTAATGAGGCTGCCCAGACATATGACTCCTATACTTAAATCGATCCTCTGGTGGCTAGGAAGGCAGTCACATACATCGGGGCACTGAGTTCAGATACACCATGTATAAGAGTAACTTCTCGACAGGACAAGAGAGTTCCTGGGCGGGGGCTAGGACTCACGATTGATAATGTAATAATAATAATAATAATAATAATAATAATAATAATAATAATAATAATAATAATAATAATAATAATAATTAATAATAATAATTAAAATAAATAATAATAATAATAATAAATAATAATAATTTAAAAAATAAATATAATAATAATAATAATAATAATAATAATAATAATAATAATAATACTAATAATAATAATAATAATAATAATAATATCAAAAACATTCCCTTCAGTGAAAAAAAGAGAAGTAAGACCTCCGCGGCGGAATGAAAGTACTGAAGCAAGGCAGGCGCACGTAAGACCTTCACCAATTGATTTAAGCTGTACCATAGGTCTTACTCAAGCAATTACCAATTTACTACTCAGGAAATCTCCTTTCTGAAAACAAATTTGTAGAATTTCTGTCGTACTACTAGCTACTTCTAACTTAGCAGTACCAGTGTAGTGCAATAGTATACTGCTAAGTTAGCAGTAACTACAGACCTATAGTTAATAGTAATAGTAGTACGACGAAATTTCCACCCATTAATTTTCCATGAGCCACTCCATATTAGTGTTTGATGAAATTAGGAACTTCAATATTAAGCACATTGAATTTCTATGCGATTAGTGCGAATTATTGCCATGAAACATTCATGCAGAATCGTCACCTCTTTTAGATGCTGATTTTAACTCTAACGTTTAATTTACGTTAATTGGTGAATTTTAGAGGGTCTTTTTCGATTGGACCAAGTCTGTTAGAATGGGTTTAGTTTTCCCCCCATTTTTTTCTTTTCATCATAAAATCCTTCCTATACTGCTCTTAGTAGTTTGCAGCAGTCATTTTACGAGACGTTCCCTACCGTACTTGAGAATTGCTTGAGTAAGACCTATGGTACAGCTTAAATCAATTGGTGAAGGTCTTACGTGCGCCTGCCTTGTTTCAGTACTTTCATTCCGCCGCGGAGGTCTTACTTCTCTTTTTTTCACTGAAGGGAATGTTTTTGATATAATTTCAGTTCTTTTTTGACAGTACGGAACAGGTACAATGATGCCTTATTTTAATATCATACATTAATACATTATAATATTTTGAGTTCAGGAGACTGGAGTAGTCCCATGAGGACGACATTGGGATCACGAGGACTGGATGTTTTGAGATGACATTATCTGGATTGTGGAGAGAGGAAAGGCATAATGGAATATTGTCATGGTACAGAGAGGGGGTGGGACACTAACCTCGGGAATTTGTGTGATGGTTTTGGCGAGTAGATCTTGCAATGGTACAGAGAGAAAGGGGAAAGGGAGGATACATACCTCACGAATTTTGCAAATATTTTCTTGGTTTTGATAATAATGGTTTGAGGAGATTGGAGTTGATGGTTGTCGAGCAGGCAGGCAGGATCGTCAGGAAGTGCTTTGGGTCACAAGGACTGGAATTTAAGATTTGTCATGTCAATACTCTTAAGCAAGTAAAGGAGTTGTGGGGATTGCAATGGCACAGAGAGAGAGGGGAGAGGGGGGTAATATTCCACTCCGTATCCTAGAAATGGAAACAATTACGACCTGCAAACGGTAATTGCCATTGCTAGGTGACGGCACCAAATACAAACTGCGGTAATGACCGGGAAAATAAGGGGGGAAAAATCACAACTCCAATCCTGCAGCAGGTGGAACTGTGAGATTTTGAACATAGATCCGCACCATCCCACTGCACCTTCGGCCCGTTGGAGAAGGAACCTAATGGGGAACTAGCCTTCATTTTGGAAACTACATAATAAATTCGCCCATATTTTTTGGATTTTTTTGGCATATTCCGTTTTAAGATATCAGTTCCC